>CM066579.1:2095921-2133421 GCA_033816785.1 Picus viridis | reverse complement strand
GGGAGGTGGTGGAGTCACCATCCCTGGAGGTGTTTAAGAAGAGCCTGGATGAGGCCCTTGGTGGCATGGTTTAGTTGATTAGATGGTGCTGGGTGTGCGGTTGGACTCAATGATCTTGAAGGGCTTTTCCAACCTGGTCTGCTCTGGTCTGGTCTGATCTAGTCTAGTCTAGTCTAGTCTATACCATACCACTGAACAAAGCCTGGTCCCATCCTCCTGACAGCCTCCCTTTAAGTATTGCTCAGCATTGATGAGATCCCTCTCAGGCTGCTCTACTCCAGGCTAAATACTCCCAATTCTCTCAGCCTTTCCTCATGAGAGGTGTTCTGTCCCCTCAGCATCTTCATACTTGGAGTTCTACAGACTTTCTTGCTTCTGCAGGAGCCTGTACAAGCTGCCAACCTGCTTCTAACCCCGTGCCACCTGCCTGGTTGTGCCCATGCAGGACACTCAGACCTTTGTTTTCCTTTCTGCTTGATTTTGCCCTCCCAAAGTATTTCACTTTCTAAAATATCTGCTTTTGACCCAGAAATTATCTGTGTATGGGTGAAAAAATAGGAATGTGTTGGCAGAGCCTTCCAGAGTCTTCATTCAAGTGGCATGAGAATGAAAAAGGTCAGGAGGGCAGGACCTGGGCCAGCATAGCCTTCTCAATACAGAACTAAAAGCAAAGCTGATTTCTTCTTCTCTTGCTACTCAGCTTTGCTGAATGTGATAACTTCATTGCAGGTCTGACAATGTCTGATGTTCAGTTGAACGGCTGTGGGTCTGTGAGACTCACCTCTCACTGAAGGAGAGAAGCAGCCTTCTGTATTCACTAGCAGTACAGACTGGGGGAGGAGGGGATGGAGAGCAGCCCTGAGGGAAAGGACTTGGGGGTGCTGGTGGATGAGAAGCTGGCCAGGAGCAGGCAGGGTGAGCTGGCAGCACGGAAGGCAAATCCCAGCCTGGGCTGCATCCAGAGCAGCATTGCCAGCAGAGCCAGAGAGGTGATTCTGCCACTTGGCTCTGCTCTGGTGAGACCTCACCTGCAGTGCTGTGTGCAGCTCTGGAGCCCTCAGCACAGGAAGGACATGGACCTGATGGAGAAGGTCCAGAGGAAGCCATGAAAATGCTCAGAGGCTTGGAGCAGCTCTGCTCTGAGGCCAGGCTGAGGGAGCTGGGGGTGTGCAGCCTGGAGAAGAGAAGGCTTCAGGGAGACCTAATAGCAGCCTGCCAGTGCCTGAAGGGGGCTACAGGAAGGATGGAGAGAGACTGTTTGCAAAGGCCTGCAGGGACAGGACCAGGGGCAATGGCTTCAGACTAGAGCAGAGGCAGGTTGAGACTGGATGTGAGGAACATGTTCTTCACCATGAGGGTGGTGGAACATGGAACGGGTTGCCCAGGGAGGTGGTTGAGGCTCCATCCCTGGAGATGTTCAAGGTGAGGCTGGAGAGGGCTCTGGGCAACCTGATCTAGTTGGGGCTGTCCCTGCTGAGTGCAGGGGGTTGGGCTGGGTGAGCTTCGGAGCTGCCTTCTGGCCTGGACAATTCTATGATTCTGTGTGTTCCATTGTTGGAGACAAAAAGCTGAACTCTTGAATCGGGCAGCTTGGAGGCCGGAATGCAGCAGTCCCTGCACAGCCAAGGAGCCAGCTGGGGCAGACATTTTGGGGGGGACAGGTTTTGTGGCTGCAGCTGGCAGCCCTGCATTCTTTCTGCTGTTGTGTGGAGTGGAATTCCCTCAGGTTTGTTCTGAAACAACCAGGGGTGGAGTAGCAGAGAACTCTCCTTGCTGCTGTTCTGCACTGGACATGTGGTTCTAACAGCTTTTCTGATGAGAAGTGGGTTCACATCATCAGGCAAACACAGGGGCCAGCACTCTTCCAGAGGAGACCACCAAGATGATCTTTAAAGTCCCCTCCAACCCAAACTGTTCTATGAATCTATGCTCAGAGGGCAGGAGCATCCTCCCCTATGGGCACAGGCTGAGAGAGTTGGAGCTGTTCAGCCTGGAGAAGAGAAGGCTCCAGGGAGACCTTAGAGCAGCCCTCCAGTACCTGAAGGGGCTGCAGGAGAGCTGGGGAGGGACTTTGGACAAGGGCTGGGAGTGACAGCATGAGGAACAATGGAAGAGCTGGCATGGGGGAAGAGAGCTGGAATGGAGCTGGAAGAGGGGAGATTGAGACTGGAGATGAGGAAGAAATTCTTTCCAGTGAGGGTGGTGAGACCCTGGCACAGGTTGCCCAGGGAGGCTGTGGATGTCCCCTGCCTGGTGGTGTTCAAAGCCAGGATGGATGTGGACTAAAGCAGCTTGTCCCTGTTGTCCCTGCTCTGGAGATGCTCTCTAACCCAAACCATTCTGTGCTCTGCACCACCATTTTAGACAGGCTGTGTATGTGTAGTCCACCAGAACTCATCTAATCAGAAGGATGAAATAGGTTCCAAATGGCTGTGGAGGAACATGAGGCCCTGGTGAAGGGAATGGCTTGAGATCTTTTAATCTTCTTAGCAGTGCTGCATATAGCTGAGGCAGCTGAAGTTTTGGCATGGTGTCTGGAATCTCCCTGGTTCTGCTGCAGGGGATTAGAATACTCAGTGCAGCCTGTGTCATTGCCATGATTTCCTTCCTCTTTTCTTCAGGGGCAGGCTGGGGTTGGCAAAGGAGGAAGGTTATGTTCTCTGAGGGGAAAAACAATGTGCCCTAAGTAATGCTGAGGATGTGGCTGGGAGCAGCAGAGTGCAGGTACCACTGCATGGCTTAGCTTGGAAGGGACCTTGGGGATCACCTGCTCCAACCTCCCTGCCATAACGTTAGGCTGCTCTGCATCAGTTATTAATGGAGGGCTTTCAAATGCCACTTTGTGGGGTTTGCTTTTGGTTTTGTTTGGGTTGGTGTTTTTTCTGCCTTTGTTTTAATCTCCAGGGCAGTTTTGAGCCAGGTATTAACAGCAGCTGATGGTAATACCCCAAAAAATCCTTAAGAGACCTGATTCTCTCTGCTCAGGCTTTTTCATGCTCATTTAGCAAGTGGGTGCTGGTTCATACCCTCTCTGCCCTCACTTTGTGCTCTGTCCTTGGAAGGAGAACAGAGCTTTGCCTCAGTGCCTACTTCTCTGGAGCTTAAGGAGGATTTGGGCAAGTTTGATTGCAACTGACATTCAAAATGTCCCATAAGGTCACAGAGCAGCCAGAAGAAAACTCTTTAAGGGAGAGGAGTGCTGTCAGTTCCCCAAAAAACACTGGATGTGATGTAGATTCATGGAGGGAAGAAGTTCTTCAGTATGAGGGTGGTGAGACACTGGCACAGGTTGCCCAGGGAGGCTGTGGATGTTCCCTGCCTGGAAGTGTTCAAAGCCAGGCTGGCTGAGGCCTTGAGCAAGCTGGGCTGGTGGGAGGTGTTCCTGCCCGTGGCAGGGAGGTTGGAACTGGCTAATCTTTAAGGTCCCTTCCAACCTAACCCATTCTGTGATTCTCTGGTTGTGTTGTCTTTCCTTGCCCTGCTTGACTCTCTTCAAAAGGCTGAGTTGCAGCAGAGTTTGCAGGCAGTCATGGAGAGAAGAAACAAAAGGAAAGGCAGTAAGGATAGGATGCAGTTGTGGCAGCGGGGCAAGATCTAGGAGCTGGGATGAGAAGCAGAAGCCCAAGCCCAGGCTCAAGTTTACCTAATGCCCTCTGACAGTAACAAAGCACTTTAGGAGGGGTGAGGAATATGTTTGTGATGTTCTGGACACTAAAATGTCCAGCATTAAGCTGAGGGAGAGTGGGTTTAGACTAGATCTTAGGAAGAAGTTCTTTAGCGGGAGGGTGGTGAGACACTGGCACAGGTTGTGGATCTTCCCTCCCTGGAGGTGTTCAAAGCCAGGCTGGATGAGGCCTTGAGCAGCCATGGGCTGGTGGGAGGTGTCCCTGCCCATGGCAGGGGGCAGGAGTAGATGATCTCTGAGGTCTCTTCCAACCCAACCCATTCTGTGCCTCCATGATTAGGGTGCCTGGCACTGTGGCACCAGGAAGGTCTGGCAAGCATTTCATCAAGCAGTGATCCAGGCAGGAACACAGAGCTCAGGGCAGGCAGCTGCTGCAGCCATTAGCCTGGAGCTTGCTTGGCTAATTGAGCTAAGAGCTCTTTGGACCTTGTGGTGCTGCTTGGCTCCTTGGAAGGAGGGGAGGCATGGGGGAAGCTTTGGGCTTAGGAGCTTTACTTATTCCCACAGTGCTGTAGCTCAGCCTTCAGGATGAAAGCAGGACAGGAGACCACATTGTTTCCCTGTCCGTATCTTTTAAGGTTGTTTAGATTTGAAGGGATTTGGAAAGTCCTGTGTTTATGTTTCAGGGCACAGCACCTCAGGGATGGGATTGCTCAGGGAGGAGACTCCAAAATGAGCCCCAAAGGCATCCTTTGGTTGTTTAAATCTGGTTGGCCTTTGTACAAGCTTCAGTTACTGCTTCACTTTGTAACTCCTGTGTCAACAGGATGGTTCTGCTTTGAGAGTGCCACTTAGAGCCACGGTGCTGGAGTCTGCCACAAACCCACAACAGCAGAGCTTCCTTTCATCTACCTTGCAGCTTGCTATGAGTCAGATCTGAACTGTTAATGCCCAGAGATCCAGTGGCAAAAGAACACAAAGGGCTGGGGAAGGGTCTGGGGAACAGGGCTGGGGAGGAGCAGCTGAGGGAGCTGGAGGTATTTGGTGTGGAGAAGAGGAGGCTGAGGGAGACCTCATTGCTCTCTACAGCTCCCTGAGAGGAGGCTGCAGTGAGGTGGGGTTGGGCTCTGCTCCCAGTCTCAGGTGTTGGACAAGAGGAAATGGCCTGAAATGGTGCCAGGGGAGGGTTAGGTTGGACATTGTGAAGTTGTCCAGAGCTCAGTGAAATACCCCAAATCTGATGCCTTCCCTTGTAACCATAATGAATGGTGTTCCTTACAGGAGCTGTTTTTAATGGTCACTCTGGAGTGCTGCTTCTGACATCCTGGGTGTTTCTAGTAAATAAATGTGCCTCTGGTGGAGGGAACAAGAGGATTAGCTCTGCCAAGGCACTTGCAGTAATTAGGTTGAGGAGTGGAAGTAGAGAAGAGGAGGCTGAGGGGTGCCTGCTCACCACCCTGCCTGCTGCAGGGTGTCCCCCCTCAGCCTGCCAGAGGCCCCAACAGGGCAAGCTTTGAGCAGAGTCAGTCTGTTAGTTTTCTTCTGTAGGTGGTGTGCTGTGGTGGTTAAACTTCAGCTGAGGTGGGTCAGCGAGAGCAGGTTGTTCCAAAGGTGAAAGGCCACCAGAGAACTGCTAAGGGGTGATAAGCTGCAACCTGCCCTGGCTCAGCCTGCACTTCCTGTGCAGGGGCTGCTTGAGGTGGGCCCAGGCTGTCCTGAGCACCTTCAGCTGCAGGAGAAGCAAAGCCTGGGCAGGGTTTGGGAAGCCCAACTGGCTTTGGCCACACTCAGCACCAGTGCTGGCTGCTGGAGATGGTTCTGGTGCACTGCAGGAGCATCTTCCTGCAGTGAGTGGCACTGCATTCAGGAGCAGCACAGCTCACACAGGGCACACACCTTCCAGAAGCTTAACAACTGAGGCAGCTACATACAGAAAATGCATTTACTGGGTACAGAATCAGAGAATCTTTTTGGTTGCAAAAGACCTCTAAAAGCATCCAGGCCAACCACCAACCCAACCCCACCATGGCCACCAAACCATGGCCCCAAGTGCCATGGCCACAGGTTTCTGCAGCACCTCCAGGGATGGGGACTCCACCACCTCCCTGGGCAGCCTGTGCCAATCCCTGACCACTCTGGCAGCAAAGAAATTTGTCCTCCAACCTAACCCTCCCCTGGCACAATTTCAGGCCAGTTCCTCTCCTATCACCTGAGACTAGGGAGAGGAGACCAACCCCCAGCTCACTGCAGCCTTCTTTCAGGGAGCTGTAGTGAGCAGAGGTCTCCCCTCAGCCTCCTCTTCTCTACTACCACTCCTAGCAAGGTGTTGTTATTGCTGCTGATGCAGAAGCTGAATACTCCTTTATAGCTACTTTTTCCTCCCTTTCCTTGCTTTCAAGTGAGGGCAGGTTAAGGGATGATGTTGGGGTGCATATCAGCTGGGTAATTCACTGTCATTTATTAACTTGCACCTGGAGCAGAGAGGCAGGAGGGGTGGAAAGTCCCAGTCCTTCCACAGGGCTCTTTACCTTTAAAGGCAAAGTCCACACCGTTGGCATTTCTTATCAGAGAATCAAGCACATATGGTGTGAAAGGATTTGTGACCTGGCCACACAAGGGACTTATTTGCAGAGAGAAAGGTATGGCTCTGGGGACTTGGGGGCAGCTAGCAAGTGGCACTGGGCCCAAGGGAAAAGGAAAAGGCCAAGAGCCTCTTGTTTTCATTCTAGATAAAGCTGCAAAGTCAGCCAGCTGGGAAGGGAGGACTGGATTTGCTGTGCAGAGAAGGTTACCAGGCTTTGGCACAGGCTGCCCAGGGCAGTGCTGGAGTCACCGTCCCTGGAGGTGTTCAAGCAGCGTGGCCCTGGGGCTTAGGGACAGGGTTTGGTGCTGACCCTGCGGTGCTGGGTGGAAGGTTGGGCTGGGTGAGCTGGGAGGTCTCTTCCAATCAGCTGTTGTCTGTGATTCTGTGCTTGCCTTGTAATAAATCCACAGTGCTTGCTCTCTGCTGTGGTTCTCTCCCAGAATAAGTGACAGCTTGAGGAGGAGAGTCTGTGTCCAGTTCTGGGTCCCTCAGTTTAAGAAGGACATTGAGAGACTTGAAGGTGTCCAGAGAAGGGCAACAGAGCTGGGGAGGGGTCTGGAGCACAGCCCTGTGAGGAGAGGCTGAGGGAGCTGGGGTTGCTCATCCTGGAGAAGAGGAGGCTGAGGGGAGACCTTCTTGCTCTCTCCAACTCCCTGAAGGGAGGTTGTAGCCAGGAAGGGGTTGGTCTCTTCTCCCAGGCAGCCAGCAGCAGAACAGGAGGACACAGTCTCAAGCTGTGCCAGGGAATTTTAAGCTGGAGGTGAGGAGAAAGTTCTTCCCAGCAAGAGGAATTGGCCACTGGAATGTGCTGCCCAGGGAGGTGGTGGAGTCCCCATCCCTGGAGGTGCTGCAGAAACCTGTGGCCATGGCACTTGGGGCCATGGTTTGGTGGCCATGGTGGGGTTGGGTTGGTGGTTGGCCTGGATGCTTTTAGAGGTCTTTTGCAACCAAAAAGATTTGGTTGGATTCTGTACCCAGTAAATGCATTTTCTCCATGTAGCTGCCTCAGTTGTTAAGCCTCTGGAAGGTGTGTGCCCTGTGTGAGCTGTGCTGCTCCTGAATGCAGTGCCACTCACTGCAGGAAGATGCTCCTGCAGTGCACCAGAACCATCTCCAGCAGCCAGCACTGGTGCTGAGTGTGGCCAAAGCAGTCTTTGAGCAACCAGGTTTAGTGAGAGGTGTCCCTTGCCTGTGGCAGGGGGTTGGAACTAGATGATCCTGAAGGTCCTTTCCAACCCAAACTATTAAAGGCATCTTTGACTACTTATTAATTAACCCAACACCATGCCTTCTTTGTTAGGCTGTGGAGACAAATTCAGACATAAAAGACACCTGAAGCTCTTCCTGAGGGGTTAAGAGCTTCACTGTTTTGTAATGCGAGGAAGAATTCTTACACACTGTCATGACAGGAGAGTAGCTTCGTGTAGAATGGACCACTGAGAATCATCTTGTCTCATCTGCTCCCCACTCCATCAGAATCAGTGAGGTTGGAAAAGACCTCAGAGATCATCAAGTCCAAGCTGTCACCCAACACCTCCTGACAACTAAACCATGGCTCCAAGTGCCACATCCAATCCCCTTTTGAACACCTCCAGTGATGGTGACTCCACCACCTCCCTGGGCAGCACATTCCAGTGGCCAATTCCTCTCTCTGGGAAGAACTTTCTCCTCACCTGCAGCTTAAACTTCCCTTGGCACAGCTTGAGACTGTGTCCTCTTGTTGTGGTGCTGGTTGCCTGGGAGAAGAGACCAACCCCCACCTGGCTACAACCTCCCTTCAGGGAGTTGGAGAGAGCAAGAAGGTCTCCCCTGAGCCTCCTCTTCTGCAGGCTAAACAATCCCACTCAAGGTAGGGCCAGCTGTGAAGCCAGGTCAGGTTGCTGCTCGTGATCCACTGATGCTCAGAGTGAGTCTGTGGCTGTTGGTTTGGTCTGTTTGCTGGTGAGGAGGACCTGCAGCTTGAGTGACATCATTAGAACCTTTGCACTTGTTCAGAGGAGTTCTTTCCTAGGGCAGTGCTGAGTTTTGCCAACCACTTCATGAGGTCAAGGTGAGAGCTGGAAGCTTCAGCTTGTTGGTTGCTTTATTTCTTGCCACAGCTGTGGTTAAGGTGAAGGATCCCTTCTGAAAGCCTTAGCAGCATCCATTTGGCAGGGTGAGTGAAATGCTGGGACATCAAGGTGGGAAAGCAGTGAGCTTTGAGTCAAAGAGAAGAGAGGCCAGAAGCAGATGTGGCCTTTAGTAAACATTTGGGCTCACCCCTTCAGTTCACAAGCTCAGTAAGACTACTTTGTCCTTGTAATTAAGGTCATAGCTACCAGACTAATTGGTAATTAAAAGTAAAAGCATAGCAAAGCATAAAGGAGTGAGAGTGCTGCCAAGCTCTAGCAATTTACTCAGGCAGAAGAGGCACTTTGGGAAAACTCTCGATGAATGAAGGAAGAAAAGTAGGAAGAAAATTAGGGAGGCAAAAGCCCATTTAGAACTTAGACTGGCCTCTGATGTGAAGGACAACAAAAAGTCCTTCTATAAATACATCAATAGCAAGAGGAAGGGCAAGGACAACCTCCACTCCTTGGTGGGCACGGAGGGGAACGTTGTAACAAAGGATGAGGAAAAGGCAGAGGTACTTAACACCTTCTTTGCCTCAGTCTTCACTAGCAGGGCAGAACGTCTTCCAGACAGCTGGCCTGCAGAGCTGGCAGAAGGAGCCAGAGAGCTGCAGAGTTTCCCACTGCTCCAAGAGGAAGTTAGAGATCTACTGAGCCGCTTGGACCCCCACAAGGCCATGGGACCGGATGGGATCCATCCTAGGGTGCTGAGGGTGCTGAGATTGCTGGCAGATGAGCTGTCCAAGCCACTTTCCATCATTTTTCAGCAGTCCTGGCTCACTGGAGAGGTCCCAGAAGACTGGAAGCTGCCAACGTGGTGCCCATCCATAAGAAGGGCCGGTTGGATGAGCCAGGGAATTATAGGCCTGTCAGCCTGACCTCAGTGCCAGGCAAGATTATGGAACGGGTCATCTCGAGTGCGATCACACAGCACTTACAGGATGGCCAGGGGCTCAGGCCTAGCCAGCATGGATTTAGGAGGGGCAGGTCCTGCCTGACCAACCTGATCTCCTTCTATGATCAGGTGACTGCCTGGTGGATGTGGGGAGGCCTGTGGATGTGGTCTACCTGGACCTCAGCAAGGCCTTTGACACAGTCCCCCACAGCAAACTCCTGGCCAAGCTGGCAGCCCGTGGCTTGGACAGGAGCACACTGCGTTGGGTTAGGAACTGGCTGGAGGCTGAGCCCAGAGAGTGGTGGTGAATGGTGCCACATCCAGCTGGCGGCCTGTCACTAGTGGTGTGCCCCAGGGATCAGTGCTGGGCCCCATGCTCTTCAACATCTTTATTGATGATCTGGATGAGGGCATTGAGTCCATCATCAGTAAATTTGCAGATGACACCAAGCTGGGGGCAGCAGTTGATTTGCTGGAGGGCAGAGAGGCTTTGCAGAGGGACCTCGACAGGCTGGACAGATGGGCAGAGGCCAAGGGCAGGAGATTGAACACATCCAAGTGCCAGGTGCTGCACATTGGCCACAGCAACCCCAGGCAGTGCTACAGGCTGGGGGCAGAGTGGCTGGAGAGTGGCCAGGCAGAGAGGGACCTGGGGGTACTGGTTGATTGTAGGCTGAACATGAGCCAGCAGTGTGCCCAGGCAGCCAAGAGGGCCAATGGCATCCTGGCCTGCATCAGGAAGAGTGTGGCCAGCAGGAGCAGGGAGGTCATTGTGCCCCTGTACACTGCACTGGTTAGGCCACACCTTGAGTCCTGTGTCCAGTTCTGGGCCCCTCAGTTTAGGAAGGAGGTTGACTTGCTGGAAGGTGTCCAGAGAAGGGCAACAAAGCTGGGGAGGGGTTTGGAACACAAGCCCCATGAGGAGAGGCTGAGGGAGCTGGGGTTGCTTAGCCTGGAGAAGAGGAGACTGAGGGGTGACCTTATTGCTCTCTCCAACTCCCTGAAGGGAGGTTGTAGCCAGGCAGAGGTTGGCCTCTTCTCCCAGGCAGCCAGCAGCAGAACAAGAGGACACAGTCTCAGGCTGTGCCAGGGCAGGTTTAGGCTGGATGTTAGGAAGAAGTTCTACACGGAGAGAGTGATTGGCCATTGGAATGGGCTACCTGTGGAGGTGGTGGAGTCACCTTCACTGGAGGTGTTCAGGAGAAGACTTGATGGGGTGCTTGGCTGTATGGTCTAGTTGTTGGGTGGGTTGGATTGTTTGATGGGTTGGACTTGATGATCTTGAAGGTCTCTTCCAACCTGGTGTATTGTATTGTATTGTATTGTAATGGTGATGCTTGGAAGAGCTGTGAGATGAGGACTAATGATCTGGAGGAGGGCATTGAGTCCATCATCAGTAAATTCACAGATGACACCCAGCTGGGGGCAGGAGTTGATCTGCTGGAGGGCAGAGAGGCTTTGCAGAGGGACCTCGACAGGCTGGACAGATGGGCAGAGGCCAAGGGCAGGAGATTGAACACATCCAAGTGCCAGGTGCTGCACATTGGCCACAGCAACCCCAGGCAGTGCTACAGGCTGGGGGCAGAGTGGCTGAGAGCAGCCAGGCAGAGAGGGACCTGGGGGGAGTGGTTGATGGTAGGCTGAACATGAGCCTGCAGTGTGCCCAGGCAGCCAAGAAGGCCAATGGCATCCTGGCCTGCATCAGGAAGAGTGTGGCCAGCAGGAGCAGGGAGGTCATTGTGCCCCTGTACACTGCACTGGTTAGGCCACACCTTGAGTCCTGTGTCCAGTTCTGGGCCCCTCAGTTTAGGAAGGAGGTTGACTTGCTGGAAGGTGTCCAGAGAAGGGCAATGAGGCTGGGGAGGGGTCTGGAGCACAGCCCTGTGAGGAGAGGCTGAGGGAGCTGGGGTTGCTTAGCCTGGAGAAGAGGAGACTGAGGGGTGACCTTCTTGCTCTCTCCAACTCCCTGAAGGGAGGTTGTAGCCAGGCAGAGGTTGGTCTCTTCTCCCAGGCAGCCAGCAGCAGAACAAGAGGACACAGTCTCAGGCTGCACCAGGGGAGGTTTAGGCTGGATGTTAGGAAGAAGTTCTACACAGAGAGAGTGATTGCCCATTGGAATGTGCTGCCCAGGGAGGTGGTGGAGTCACCTTCATTGGAGGTGTTCAGGAGGAGACTTGATGGGGTGCTTGGCTGTATGGTCTAGTTGTTGGGTGGGTTGGATTGGTTGATGGGCTGGATGTGGTGATCTTGAAGGTCTCTTCCAACCTGGTGTATTGTATTGTATTGACTTGAGGTTGCTGGTGGAGGAGGAGCTGGGCAGGAGCCAGCAATGGGCTCTGGCAGCACGGAAGGGCCAAGAGCAGCCTGGGCTGCATCCAAAGCAGTGTGGCCAGAGATGGAGAGAGGGAATCCTGCCCCTCTGCTCTGCTCTGGGGAGACCTCACCTGCAGGGCTGGGTCCAGCTCGGCTGCCCCCAACACAAGGACCCGATGGAGAGAGGGTCCAGAGAAGGTCATGAAGATGATCAGAGGGTTGGAGCACCTCTGCTATGAGGCCAGGCTGAGAGAGTTGGGGCTGTTCAGCCTGGAGAGAAGGCTCCAAGGAGACCTTTGAGCTGCATTGCAGTATCTGAAGGGGACCTACAGGCAGGCTGGGGAGGGACTGATTAGAAGGGCCTGTGGGGATGGGATGAGGGACAATGGTTTGAAGCTGGAGCAGGGGAGGTTTAGGTTGGACATTAAGTTCTGCACAATGAGGATGGTGAGACTCTGGAACAGGTTGCCCAGAGGGGTGGAGGCCCCATCCCTGGAGACATTGAAGGTGAGACTCAGTGTGGCCCTGGGCAGCCTGCTGTAGTTGGAGATGTCCCTGCTGGCTGCAGGGGGGTTGGACAAGATGACCCTGGAAGGTCTCTCCCAACCTGATGCAATCTGTGAGTCTGTGATCACTGGGAGTTGAATTAGAGGTTTGGGGTCACTCCAAGTCCTGGAAGCTGGATTCATTGTTTCCTCTTTAGTACAGGCTCCTGTGCCAATCCAGGCTCATAGCAGCACTGTTAAACACCAATAAATTCCAGGTATGATATATTTTAATATCCTGCTTGACTTGTGGAGAATACTTTTCTCTGCCTCTGTGGCAGGATCCATCAGTAACTGCCTTCCTTCACAGAGACTTCCAGCAGGAGCAGGGAGGTCATTGTGCCCTGTGCTCAGCACTGCTTAGGCCACACCTTGAGTCCTGTGTCCAGTTCTGGGCTCCTCAGTCCTCAGTTCAAGAAGGACATTGAGAGACTTGAAGGTGTCCAGAGAAGGGCAAGGAGGCTGGGGAGGGGTCTGGAGCACAGCCCTGTGAGGAGAGGCTGAGGGAGCTGGGGTTGCTCAGCCTGGAGAAGAGGAGGCTCAGGGAGACCTCATTGCTCTGTCCAACTCCCTGAAGGGAGGTTGTAGCCAGCTGGGGGTTGGTCTCTTCTCCCAGGCAGCCAGCAGCAGAACAAGAGGACACAGTCTCAAGCTGTGCCAGGGGAGGTTTAGGCTGGAGGTGAGGAGAAAGTTCTTCCCAGGAAGAGGAATTGGCCACTGGAATGTGCTGCCCAGGGAGGTGGTGGAGTCCCCATCCCTGGAGGTGTTGCAGAGGGATTGGCTGTGGCACTTTGGGTTCACTCTTTGGGAGCCCTGCTCTGGGGTCACTCTTTGGGAGCCCTGCTCTGGGGTCACTCTTTGGGAGCCCTGCCCTGTGTTCAGTCTTTGGGAGCCCTATTCTGGGGTCACTCTTTGGGAGCCCTGCCCTGTGTTCAGTCTTTGGGAGCTCTGCTCTGGGGTCAGTCTTTGGGAGCCCTATTCTGGGGTCAGTCTTTGAGAACCCTGCTCTGGGGTCACACTTTGGGAGCCCTGCCCTGGGGTCACTCTTTGGGAGCCCTGCTCTGGGGTCACCCTTTGGGAGCCCTGCCCTGTGTTCACTCTTTGGGATCCCTATTCTGGGGTCACTCTTTGGGAGCCCTGCCCTGTGTTCAGTCTTTGGGAGCCCTGCCCTGTGTTCAGTCTTTGGGAGCTCTGCTCTGGGGTCACTCTTTGGGAGCCCTGCCCTGTGTTCAGTCTTTGGTAGCCCTGCCCTGTGTTCAGTCTTTGGGAGCTCTGCTCTGGGGTCACTCTTTGGGAGCCCCTGCTCTGGGTTCAGTCTTTGGGAGCCCTATTCTGGGTTCACTCTTTTGGGAGCCCTGCCCTGTGTTCAGTCTTTGGGAGCTCTGCTCTGGGGTCACTCTTTGGGAGCCCTGCTCTGGGTTCAGTCTTTGGGAGCCCTATTCTGGGTTCACTCTTTGGGAGCCCTGCCCTGTGTTCACTCTTTGGGAGCCCTGCTCTGGGTTCAGTCTTTGGGAGCCCTGCTCTGGGGTCACTCTTTGGGAGCCCTATTCTGGGGTCACTCTTTGGGAGCCCTGCTCTGGGGTCACTCTTTGGGAGCCCTGCTCTGGGGTCAGTCTTTGGGAGCACTGCTCTGGGGTCACTCTTTGGGAGCCCTGCTCTTGGGTCACTCTTTGGGAGCACTGCTCTAGGGTCACTCTTTGGGAGCCCTGCCCTGTGTTCACTCTTTGGGAGCCCTGCTCTGGGGTCACCCTTTGGGAGCACTGCTCTGGGGTCACTCTTTGGGAGCCCTGCTCTGGGGTCACCCTTTGGGAGCCCTGCTCTTGGGTCACTCTTTGGGAGCCCTGCTCTGGGGTCACTCTTTGGGAGCCCTGCCCTGTGTTCTGTCTTTTGGGAGCCCTGCCCTGTGTTCCTCTTTGGGAGCCCTGCTCTGGGGCCACTCTTTGGGAGCCCTGCTCTGGGGCCACTCTTTGGGAGCCCTATTCTGGGGTCACTCTTTGGGAGCCCTATTCTGGGGTCACTCTTTGGGAGCCCTATTCTGGGGTCACTCTTTGGGAGCCCTATTCTGGGGCCACTCTTTGGGAGCCCTGCTCTGGGGTCACTCTTTGGGAGCCCTATTCTGGGGTCACTCTTTGGGAGCCCTATTCTGGGGTCACTCTTTGGGAGCCCTGCTCTGGGGTCACTCTTTGGGAGCCCTGCCCTGTGTTCACTCTTTGGGAGCCCTGCTCTGGGGTCAGCCTTTGGGAGCCCTGCTCTGGGGTCACTCTTTGGGAGCCCTGCCCTGTGTTCAGTCTTTGGGAGCCCTGCCCTGTGTTCAGTCTTTGGGAGCTCTGCTCTGGGGTCACTCTTTGGGAGCCCTGCTCTGGGTTCAGTCTTTGGGAGCCCTATTCTGGGGTCACTCTTTGGGAGCCCTGCTCTGGGTTCACTCTTTGGGAGCCCTGCCCTGTGTTCACTCTTTGGGAGCCCTGCTCTGGGGTCAGTCTTTGGGAGCCCTGCTCTGGGGTCACTCATTGGGAGCCCTGCTCTGGGTTCAGTCTTTGGGAGCCCTGCTCTGGGGTCACTCTTTGGGAGCCCTATTCTGGGGTCACTCTTTGGGAGCCCTGCTCTGGGGTCACTCTTTGGGAGCCCTGCTCTGGGGTCACTCTTTTGGGAGCCCTGCTCTGGGGTCAGTCTTTGGGAGCACTGCTCTGGGGTCACTCTTTGGGAGCCCTGCTCTGGGGTCACTCTTTGGGAGCCCTGCTCTGGGGTCACTCTTTGGGAGCCCTGCTCTGGGGTCACTCTTTGGGAGCCCTGCTCTTGGGTCACTCTTTGGGAGCCCTGCTCTTGGGTCCTCTTTGGGAGCACTGCTCTAGGGTCACTCTTTGGGAGCCCTGCCCTGTGTTCACTCTTTGGGAGCCCTGCTCTGGGGTCACCCTTTGGGAGCACTGCTCTGGGGTCACTCTTTGGGAGCCCTGCTCTGGGGTCACCCTTTGGGAGCCCTGCTCTTGGGTCACTCTTTGGGAGCCCTGCTCTTGGGTCACTCTTTGGGAGCACTGCTCTGGGGTCACTCTTTGGGAGCCCTGCCCTGTGTTCAGTCTTTGGGAGCCCTGCCCTGTGTTCAGTCTTTGGGAGCTCTGCTCTGGGGTCACTCTTTGGGAGCCCTGCTCTGGGTTCAGTCTTTGGGAGCCCTATTCTGGGGTCACTCTTTGGGAGCCCTGCTCTGGGTTCACTCTTTGGGAGCCCTGCCCTGTGTTCACTCTTTGGGAGCCCTGCTCTGGGGTCAGTCTTTGGGAGCCCTGCTCTGGGGTCACTCATTGGGAGCCCTGCTCTGGGTTCAGTCTTTGGGAGCCCTGCTCTGGGGTCACTCTTTGGGAGCCCTATTCTGGGGTCACTCTTTGGGAGCCCTGCTCTGGGGTCACTCTTTGGGAGCCCTGCTCTGGGGTCACTCTTTGGGAGCCCTGCTCTGGGGTCAGTCTTTGGGAGCACTGCTCTGGGGTCACTCTTTGGGAGCCCTGCTCTGGGGTCACTCTTTGGGAGCCCTGCTCTGGGGTCACTCTTTGGGAGCCCTGCTCTTGGGTCACTCTTTGGGAGCCCTGCTCTTGGGTCACTCTTTGGGAGCACTGCTCTAGGGTCACTCTTTGGGAGCCCTGCCCTGTGTTCACTCTTTGGGAGCCCTGCTCTGGGGTCACCCTTTGGGAGCCCTGCTCTGGGGCCACTCTTTGGGAGCCCTGCTCTGGGGTCACCCTTTGGGAGCCCTGCTCTTGGGTCACTCTTTGGGAGCCCTGCTCTTGGGTCACTCTTTGGGAGCACTGCTCTGGGGTCACTCTTTGGGAGCCCTGCCCTGTGTTCTGTCTTTGGGAGCCCTGCTCTGGGTTCAGTCTTTGGGAGCCCTATTCTGGGGTCACTCTTTGGGAGCCCTATTCTGGGGTCACTCTTTGGGAGCCCTGCTCTGGGGTCCTCTTTGGGAGCCCTGCCCTGTGTTCACTCTTTGGGAGCCCTGCTCTGGGGTCAGCCTTTGGGAGCCCTGCTCTGGGGTCACTCTTTGGGAGCCCTGCTCTGGGGTCACTCTTTGGGAGCCCTGCCCTGTGTTCTGTCTTTGGGAGCCCTGCCCTGTGTTCACTCTTTGGGAGCCCTGCCCTGTGTTCTGTCTTTGGGAGCCCTGCCCTGTGTTCACTCTTTGGGAGCCCTGCTCTGGGGCCACTCTTTGGGAGCCCTGCTCTGGGGCCACTCTTTGGGAGCCCTGCTCTGGGGCCACTCTTTGGGAGCCCTGCTCTGGGGCCACTCTTTGGGAGCCCTGCTCTGGGGTCACTCTTTGGGAGCCCTATTCTGGGGTCACTCTTTGGGAGCCCTATTCTGGGGTCACTCTTTGGGAGCCCTGCTCTGGGGTCACTCTTTGGGAGCCCTGCCCTGTGTTCTGTCTTTGGGAGCCCTGCCCTGTGTTCACTCTTTGGGAGCCCTGCTCTGGGTTCAGTCTTTGGGAGCCCTATTCTGGGGTCACTCTTTGGGAGCCCTATTCTGGGGTCACTCTTTGGGAGCCCCTGCTCTGGGGTCACTCTTTGGGAGCCCCTGCCCTGTGTTCACTCTTTGGGAGCCCTGCTCTGGGGTCAGCCTTTGGGAGCCCTGCTCTGGGGTCACTCTTTGGGAGCCCTGCTCTGGGGTCAGCCTTTGGGAGCCCTGCTCTGGGGTCACTCTTTGGGAGCCCTGCCCTGTGTTCTGTCTTTGGGAGCCCTGCCCTGTGTTCACTCTTTGGGAGCCCTGCTCTGGGGCCACTCCTTGGGAGCCCTGCTCTGGGTTCAGTCTTTGGGAGCCCTGCTCTGGGGTCCTCTTTGGGGCCCTGCTCTGGGGTCACTCTTTGGGAGCCCTATTCTGGGGTCACTCTTTGGGAGCCCTGCTCTGGGTTCACTCTTTGGGAGCCCTGCCCTGTGTTCACTCTTTGGGAGCCCTGCTCTGGGTCACTCTTTGGGAGCCCTGCTCTGGGGTCACTCTTTGGGAGCCCTGCTCTGGGTTCAGTCTTTGGGAGCCCTGCTCTGGGGTCACTCTTTAGAACCCTGCTCTGGGGTCACTCTTTGGGAGCCCTATTCTGGGGTCACTCTTTGGGAGCCCTGCTCTGGGTTCACTCTTTGGGAGCCCTGCCCTGTGTTCACTCTTTGGGAGCCCTGCTCTGAGGTCCAGTCTTTGGGAGCCCTGCTCTGGGGTCACTCATTGGGAGCCCTGCTCTGGGTTCAGTCTTTGGGAGCCCTGCTCTGGGGTCACTCTTTGGGAGCCCTATTCTGGGGTCACTCTTTGGGAGCCCTGCTCTGGGGTCACTCTTTGGGAGCCCTGCTCTGGGGTCACTCTTTGGGAGCCCTGCTCTGGGGTCAGTCTTTGGGAGCACTGCTCTGGGGTCACTCTTTGGGAGCCCTGCTCTGGGGTCACTCTTTGGGAGCCTGCTCTGGGGTCACTCTTTGGGAGCCCTGCTCTGGGGTCACTCTTTGGGAGCCCTGCCCTGTGTTCACTCTTTGGGAGCCCTGCTCTGGGTTCAGTCTTTGGGAGCACTGCTCTGGGGTCACTCTTTGGGAGGCCTGCTCTGGGGTCACTCTTTGGGAGCCCTGCTCTGGGGTCACTCTTTGGGAGCACTGCTCTTGGGTCCTCTTTGGGAGCCCTGCTCTTGGGTCACTCTTTGGGAGCACTGCTCTAGGGTCACTCTTTGGGAGCCCTGCCCTGTGTTCACTCTTTGGGAGCCCTGCTCTGGGGTCACCTTTGGGAGCACTGCTCTGGGGTCACTCTTTGGGAGCCCTGCTCTGGGGTCACCCTTTGGGAGCCCTGCTCTTGGGTCACTCTTTGGGAGCCCTGCTCTTGAGTCCTCTTTGGGAGCACTGCTCTGGGAGGTCACTCTTTGGGAGCCCTGCCCTGTGTTCTGTCTTTGGGAGCCCTGCTCTGGGTTCAGTCTTTGGGAGCCCTATTCTGGGGTCCTCTTTGGGAGGCCCTATTCTGGGGTCACTCTTTGGGAGCCCTGCTCTGGGGTCACTCTTTGGGAGCCCCTGCCCTGTGTTCACTCTTTGGGAGCCCTGCTCTGGGGTCAGCCTTTGGGAGCCCTGCTCTGGGGTCACTCTTTGGGAGCCCTGCTCTGGGGTCCTCTTTGGGGCCCCTGCCCTGTGTTCTGTCTTGGAGGCCCTGCCCTGTGTTCTGTCTTTGGGAGCCCTGCCCTGTGTTCACTCTTTGGGAGCCCTGCCCTGTGTTCACTCTTTGGGAGCCCTGCTCTGGGGTCAGCCTTTGGGAGCCCTGCTCTGGGGTAACAGACTCCAACCAGGATGTCTGCCCTGTTGGTCTTCCCTCTAATTCTCACCCACAAGCACTCAACCCTATCATCCCTGATCTCCATCTCAACAGCATCCAGTGCCTCCCTGACGTACAGGGCCACCCCTCCACCCCTTCTTCCTTGCCTGTCTCTCCTGAAGAGCCTGTAGCCGTCAATTGCAGCGCTCCAGTCATGCGAGTCGTCCCACCACGTCTCCGTGATGGCAACTACATCATAACTTTCTTGCTGCAACAAGGCTTCCAGCTCCTCTTGTTTGTTACCCATGCTTCATGCATTAGTGTACATGCACCTCAGCTGGGCTGCTGGTTTTGCCCCTGACTCCAGCTTACCACCCTCAGACTCCTGTCTGGGGGGACTGGTTTCAGCCCCTTCCCCCTTCGAAGCTAGTTTAAAGCCCTGTCAATGAGACTTGCTAATTCCCTTCCCAGAATCTTTTTACCTTTGGGGGACAGGCCATTCTCATGTACTGTGACCTTTCCCCTCCTCTGGGACAGATGTACTCCATCTGTTACCAGCTGACCTGGTGCAGTAGAAAGTTGCCCAAGATCGAAAAACCCAAAATTCATTCGTCTGCACCAGCCCCTAAGCCACTTGTTGACTACAGCGGCTGACCTGTTCCTCATTGTGTTCCCTCCTGCAACTGACGGTATCGATGTAAAAATTATTTGTGCACCTGACCCCTCAACCAGATCTCCCAGGGCCCTGAGGTCATTTTTGATATCCAGACATCCAGACAGGGCTGGGAAGGCTCCAGAGAAGGGGACTCCACAACCTCTCTGGGCAGCCTGCTCCAGGCCTCTGGGACCCTCACAGTGCAGAAGTTCTTCCTCCTGTTGAGGTGGAACCTCCTGTGCTGCAGTTTCCATCCATTGCCCCTTGGCCTATCCCAGGTGCAGCTCAGCAGAGCCTGTCCCTGTCCCCTCCCTCTTCACCCCCAGCCCTCAGCTCTTGATAGACATTGATCAGATCCCTCTGAGCCTTCTCTTCTCCAGACTAACCACCCCAGGGCTCTCAGCCTCTCCTCCTCAGGCAGTGCTGCAGTCCCTTCAGCATCCTCATAGCCCTCCCTTGGACTCTCTCCAGCAGGTCTGGAAAGGAGAAGGCTGAGAGAGGATTTAATCAATGTTTATCAATAGCTGAGGGCTGGGGGTCAGGAGGGAGGGGACAGGGACAGGCTCTGCTCACTTGCTCCCTGGGATAGGACAAGGGCAGCAAGTTCTGCATGGGATGGCAGAACTGCATGGGGTGCCAAGAAGGCCAATGGGATCCTGAGGTGCATTGAGAGTGTGTCCAGCAGGTCAATGTCTATCAGCATCTGAGGGCTGGGGATCAGGAAGGAAGGGACAGGAAGAGGCTCTGCTCCATTGCACCCTCTGATAAGACCAGGGGCAATGGATGTAAGCTGCAGCACAGGAGGCTCCACCTCAACAGGAGGAGGAACTTCTGCACTGTGAGGGTCCCAGAGCCCTGGAGCAGGCTGCCCAGAGAGGTTGTGGAGTCTCCTTCTCTGGAGCCTTCCCAGCCCTGTCTGGATGTGTTCCTGTGTGCCCTGTGCTGGATTCTATGGTGCTGCTCTGGCAGGGGCTTAGACTGGAAGATCTCCAGAGGTCCCTTCCAACCCTTAACATCCTGTGAGCTGCGACCCACCCACAGCAACCAGCCCAGGACCAGGCATCCCCCCTGGGCAGCCCTGCTGCTCCAAACTCTGGAGAAAACCAGGAGCAGCTTGACTCAGGGAGGCCACAGAGCTGGGGTTTGCCACCCCAGCAGTGCAGGTGGCTCAGCTGGCAACAGTGGCGCCAAAGCCTCTCCTCAATTTGCTCTGTGGGGGACACCTCAGGCTGTGGGTCCTGGTGCCCGTGCTCTCCTGGACAAGAGGGAAGGGCTTTCAGCTCCAAGAGGGACATTTTACAAGGGCCTGTGATGAGAGGACAAGAGGCAAGGGTTTGAATCTAGAGCAGGGGAGCTTTAGGCAGAAAGCCTGACCACCAATGAATGCACAGATTTCGGGGGGGCAGGATGTTCCCCAATGCACTCAGTTCCCAGGACCAGCACAGTGGAGTTTGTCCTCTAATCTAATTCTGCTGGTTCATGAAAGGCTGATGTAAGAGAGCAGAGGAGGCTGGAGGAAGAATGCTTCCATTTCTGAACAGTGCCCCTGCAGGCAGCAGGGACATCCCCAACTGGATCAGGTTGCCCAGAGCCCTGTCCAGCCTCACCTTGAATAGCTCCAGGGATGGAGCCTCAACCACCTCCCTGGGCAACCTGTTCCATGTTCCACCACCCTCATGGTGCAGAACTTGTTCCTCACATCCACTCTCAATCTGCTCTGCTCTAGTCTAGACCATTGCCCCTGGTCCTGTCCCTGCAGGCCTTTGCAAACAGTCTCTCTCCATCCTTCCTGTAGCCCCCTTCAGGCACTGGCAGGCTGCTCTGTGGTGTCCCTGGAGCCTTCTCTTCTGCAGGCTGCACACCCCCAGCTCCCTCAGCCTGGCCTCACAGCAGAGCTGCTCCAACCCCTGAGCATTTTCATGGCCTCCTCTGGACCCTCTCTGTCAGCTCCAGGTTCTTTCTGTGCTGAGGGCTCCAGAGCTGCACACAGCACTGCAGGTGAGGTCTCACCAGAGCAGAGCCAAGTGGCAGAATCACCTCTCTGGCTCTGCTGGCAATGCTGCTCTGGATGCAGCCCAGGCTGGGATTTGCCTTCCGTGCTGCCAGCTCACCCTGCCTGCTCCTTGTCCCTCCCTGTCCTTTCCTTCCTGGCCCCCAGCCCTCAGCTATTGATAGACATTGATCAGATCCCTCTCAGCCTTCTCCTCTCAGACTAAGCAGCCCCAGGGCTCTCAGCCTCTCCTCCCAAGGCAGTGCTGCAGTCCCTTCAGCATCCTTGTAGCCTCCCTTGGACTCTCTCCAGCAGATCCTGTCCCTCCTGAACTGGGGAGCCCAGAGCTGGATGCAATACTCCAGGTGAGGTCTCAGCAGGGCAGAGTAGAGAGGGAGGAGAACCTCCCTGGCTCTGATGCACACACTCCTCTGGGGGCTCCCCTGATGCTTATTTCCCACAGGAGGGAGAAAAAGAAGAGACAGGAAAGAAGAGCATTCATTCCGAGCATCTTCAGAGAGTCATAGAATGGGGAAGTTTGGAAGGGACTTCAGAGATCATTTGGTTCCAACCCCTGCCATGGGCAGGGACACCTCCCACCAGCCCAGGTAGCTCAAGGCCTCATCCAGCCTGGCCTTGAACTCCTCCAGGGCTGGGGCATGCTAGGTTTTACTTATGTTCTTCCAAAGAAGAAATACCTTTCCCTCTCAGCACTGCCTTTCAGCTTCACACACATCACAATAATCACAGAGAATCTCTGAATCACCAAGACTCTGCACACATTTCTCCAGTCTTTGATTAATGCCTTACCCATTAACATGAACTCATCCCAGCAATTTTGTCTGAACCCTTCCTATCATTGGCATCCTGCTAATGAAAACAAGATTAGCATCTGAAGCTTTGGAGGGATGATTGCTGGAGTGCTTGGAGCCTTCCCTGACAAGACAGGCTCCCTCATTCCTTTCACAGAGAAAGAAGAAAGTCTCATCTGCTTGCAGCCAGGCACCCACACTCCTCTGTGTGCACAGGCTCAAGTGCAGGCTGGATGTGGCTGTGAGCAACCTGCTGCAGTGTGAGGTCTCCTGCCCATGGCAGGGGTTGGGACTGGCTGAGCCTTGAGGTCCCTTCCAGCCCTGACAGCTCTGTGATTCTAAGTCATGTGCACAATTCCCTGGAGACAGGGATTCAGTGTTTGGATGGAAAGTGTGCCCAGGCCACGTGGGCTGCTGCCCAGCAGCTCTCTGGCATGGTGGCTAGAATTGCTTCATTTAGGCACCCAGAACCAGAACAAGAGGACACAGTCTCAAGCTGTGCCAGGGGAGGTTTAGGCTGGAGGTGAGGAGAAAGTTCTTCCCAGCAAGAGGAATTGGCCACTGGAATGTGCTGCCCAGGGAGGTGGTGGAGTCCCCATCCCTGGAGGTGTCCAAGAGGGGACTGGATGTGGCACTTGGAGCTATGGTCTAGTAGGCAGGAGGTCTTGAGTGACAGGTTGGACTTGATGAACTTTGAGGTCTTTTCCAACCTTACTGATTCTATGATCCTATGATTCTATAAGGTTTATTAATAAGGGGTTTTATTACTTTATTGATAAGGTTCAGTGTGCTGGCTGTAGCCTGCAGGATGGGGTCTGCAGCCTGCAGGATGTTGTCTGCAGCCTGCTGAATGGGGTCTGCTCCTCCTGCAGTAGAGATCAAGCAGCCTCCTGTCCTGTGCAGCAGAAAGTCTCAGTCCTGGCTGCCTGCTTTAGGCCTGATTTTGAGGGGTAGTGGGAAAAAGTGGAAACTAAGGCAGGGAGGCCCTGGGTGATGCTCTGTATGTGCCTTTCCTTAGCTATGTTCTTGGCTTTCCTAAAAATCTCTCTTTCCACTGCACTTTGCTGCTGCCCCTGGAGCCAAGGAGCGTGGTGGTGCTTCCTGGGAGGGTGTTTGCCTGCCTGGGAAGGGTGTGCTTGAGTGCCTGTGTCTGCCTTTGGGGAGCTTGGAGCAATCCAGAGGCTTTGATCAGAGGGCTGGAGAACTTCCCCTATGGGGACAGGCTGGGAGAGCTGAGGCTGTGCAGTGTGGAGAAGAGAAGGCTCCAGGGAGACCTCAGAGCAGCCTTCAAGGCCCTGAAAGGGCTCCAGGAGAGCTGGGGAAGGACTTTTGCCAAGGGCTGGGAGTGCCAGGATGAGGGACAATGGCTTTGAGCTGGGAGAGGGAGATTGAGACTGGAGATGAGGAAGAAATTCTTTGCAGTGAGGGTGGTGAGACTCTGGCACAGGCTGCCCAGGGAGGCTGTGGCTGCCTCCTGCCTGGAGGTGTTCAAGGCCAGGCTGGAAAAAGGGCCTTGGTCAGCCAGCTCTAGTGTGAGATGTCCCTGCCCATGGCAGAGGGGTTGGAACTGGATGGTCTTTAAGATCACTTCCAACCCAAACCAGGATTATTTCTTCACTTTTCCCCAGCTGATATTTATCTTTCCAGCAGACCCTTGGCTTCTCTCTGGATTTTAGAGAGTTTGGGGCAGGGATTATCTCTTCTGGGAACAAAAGTAACAACACATTTTAGCTACTAAAATTCCCCTTCTGAAACAAATTTCACCTTCATTCATATGCAACCACATGCAAATTAAATACATTCTAACTAACATTTCTTTTCCCCCAGCAAAAATAGTTCTCCATATGCTTTGGTTGATTTAGTTACATGCTGGGTAAAAAGGAAGTTTCAAGGGGCAGAAGTAAGTGATTGACAGTGCAAAAACTTTCATGAGCCACTGAAAATCTCAAGGGCAGCCCTGAGGATGGCAACTGGACATGCTGGAAGGTGTCCAGAGAAGGGCCACAAGGATGAGCAGCAGGGCCAGGGAGGGGATTCTGCCCCTCTGCTCCACTCTGCTCAGACCACAGCTGCAGCTCTGGGTCCAGGTCTGGAGCCTCTGTGCCAGGAAGGCTCTGGAGGTGCTGGAAGGTGTCCAGAGAAGGGCCACGAGGAGGAGCAGAGGGCTGGAGCTGCTCTGCTGTGAGGACAGACTGAGGGAGTTGGGGTTGTGCAGGCTGGAGAGGAGAAGGCTCCCAGGAGACCTCATTGTGGCCTTGCAGGATCTGCAGGGGGCTCCAAGCAAGCTGGGGAGGGACTTCTGAGGGTGTCAGGGAGGGATAGGACTGGGGGGATGGAGACAAAGTAGAAGTGGGGAGATTGAGATTGGATGTCAGGAAGAAGTTGTTCCCCAGGAGGGTGGTGAGAGCCTGGCACAGGTTGCCCAGGGAGGTGGTGGCAGCCTCCTGCCTGGAGGTGTTTGCAGCCAGGCTGGCTGTGGCTGTGAGCAACCTGCTGTGGTGTGAGGTGTCCCTGCCCATGGCTGGATGCTCCTTGAGGTCCCTTCCAGCCCTGACAGTTCTGTGATTCTAATAGCTCCTGAAGTTCTCCCACATTTGTTTGCTCCTTCATAAAGTGAGAATAGTACTGACATGACACAAGTGCCAGGCAAGGCTTCAGCTGAAGTGTTTCAAGATTCTGGAAGACTCCAAAGTGCTCTGTGAGAGAGAGGAGCAGGGAGTACAAACTGGAACCCAGGGAGTTCCATCTCAGCATGAGGAGAAACTCCTTAGGTGTGAGGCTGCTGAGCCCTGGAGCAGGCTGCCCAGAGAGGTTGTGGCGTCTCCTGCTCTGGAGCCTTTCCAGCCCCACCTGGATGTGTTCTGTGTGCCCTGCCCTGGGTGATGCTGCTCTGGCAGGGGTTGGATTTGAGGGTCTCTGGAGGTCCCTCCCAAACACATTCTGTTCTGTGATTCTATGAGGTTCACCTAAAATAACATGAGCTAAGGGGTTTTTTTCTCCCATGTTCTCTCAGAGCTGGAATGATGCCGTTTTAACACTGCAGGACAGTTTGTGCCTGGGGTACTGCTCCTTTGCCTGCTTCCTTTGCCTGGGCCGCTGTTCCTTTGCCCTGTGCTGCTTTGTCCCACTCCCCAGGGTCCTGTGTTCTGGTGGCACGCAGAGGTGAGGGCTGATGTCAGCTGCCCCAGATGGGCCAAACCAGAGGCAGAGACCTCACAGAGAGCCATGTGCTGCTGCCGCCGGCGGTGCAGTGGCTGCACGCAGGAGCTCAGGTGCTCTTGCTTTGAATGGAAATTGGGTCAGCTGCCAGAGCTGTCCCCTTGATGCCACTGCCGAGGCTTTGCTGCTGCTGCTCCTCCTGCCCTGCAGATTCCTCCCTTTCAGACACGGGTGGGGAGGAGCTCTGTCAGACGGAGCAAAGGTCATCCTCACCCCCTCCTGCCTTTCCTCTGATTGCCACTGACCCTGGTTCTTTCCTTAAGTGTTAATGAGACCTGACCTCTGTTGTCCCAGGTGGGGGTTGGTCTCTTCTCCCAGGCACCAGCACCAGAACAGGAGGACAGAGTCTCAAGCTGTGCCAGGGGAGGTTTAGGCTGGAGGTGAGGAAGAAATTCTTCCCAGCAGGAGAGATTGGCCACTGGGATGTGCTGCCCAGGGAGGTGGTGGAGTCCCCATCCCTGGAGGTGTTCAAGAGGAGACTGGATGAGGCCCTTGGTGCCATGGTTTAGTTGATCAGATGGTGCTGGATGAGAGGTTGGACTTGATGATCTCTGAGGTCTTTTCCAACCTGGTTAATTCTATTCTATTCTATTCTATTCTATTCTATTCTATTCTATTCTATTCTATTCTATTCTATTCTATTCTATTCTATTCTATCCTACCCTATTCTATTTTATTCTATTCTATTCTATTCTATTCTATTCTATTCTATGCTATTCTATGCTATTCTATCCTACCCTATTCTATTCTATTCTATTCTATTCTGTTCTAGGTGGTGTTGGATGATAGGTTGGACACGATGATCTTGAAGGTCTCTTCCAACCTAGTCTGGTCTATTCTATTCTATTCTATTCTATTCTATTCTATTCTATTCTATTCTATTCTATTCTATCCTACCCTACCCTACCCTACCCTATTCTAATCTATCCTATCCTATCCTATCCTATCCTATCCTATCCTATCCTATCCTATCCTATCCTATCCTATCCTATCCTATCCTATTCCATTCCTAGCACATGTTGTGCTGTCCCCTTGCTTAGCCTAGCTGGCTGTGTCATGGATTTGCATGGCTCTGCTGCTCTCCCTGCACTCCTGAACTGAGTGCAAGTTGTCTGAGGCTCAGTTTGCCGTCTCTGCAACGGCAGTGACTTGCCTCCTGCAGTTCAAAGCCACTGCTTTTGGTTTGCTGAACTGAATGATTAGGATGTCCACACACCCACCACTGTGGGCTCTGCTCTGAGTGCTGCTGTGAGTGCTGCTTCCTGTAAGCCTCTGAACAGCTCTGCTGAAGCAAAAGCTTCAGTTAGATGGTTACAGTGGGATGCCTGCTAATAGCCTAGTTACAGATTATTAGAAGTGCTGTCTCACAGGAGAATCACAGAATTACTGAGGCTGGAACAGAGCTCTGAGCTCACCCAGCCCAGCCTGTGACCCAGCACCACCACCTTGACCAGACCATGGCACTGAGTGCCACATCCAATCTCTCCTTAAACACCTCCAGGGATGGTGATTCCACCACCCCCCTGGGCAGCACATTCCAGGGCTGATTGCCCTTTCCATGAGGAATTGCTTCCTAACATCCAACCTAAACCTTCAGCTTCAGGCCATGCTCTCTTGTCCTGTCACAAGTTGCCTGGGAGCAGAGCCTGACCCCCACCGGACTACAACTTCCCCTCAGGTAGTTGTGGAGTGTAATAAGGTCCCCCCTGAGCCTCCTGTCCTCCAGGCTGAACACCCCCAGCTCCCTCAGACTCTCCTCATCAGACTTTCCCTCCAGTCCCTTCCCCAGGCTGGTTGCTCTCCTCTGGACCTGCTCCAGCACCTCAAGATCCATGTTGCAGTGAGGGCCCAGAGCTGCACACAGTGCTCAGGGTGAGGCCTCCCCAGTGATGTCAATGAGCTCCTCCCCTTGCTCATCTGCACCTCACTACCAATTTGACTCATCCATAAACCAATACATTTCATATGGTCCACATGACAGCAACTTCTTAGCAGAGAGGAGACTCGGGGAGGGGAGGGGAGGGGAGGGGAGGGAGGGGAGAGAGGGAGGGGAGGGAGGGGGAGGGGAGAGGGGAGGGGAGGGGAGGGGGGAGGGAGAGGAGAGGGGAGGGGAGGGGAGAGGGGAGGGAGAGGGGAGGGGGAGGGGAGAGGGAGGGGAGAGGGGAGGGGAGGGGAGGGGAGGGGAGAGGGGAGGGGGAGGGGAGGGGGAGGGAAGGGAAGGGAAGGAAGGGAAGGGAAGGGAAGGGAAGGGAAGGGAAGGGAAGGGAAGGGAAGGAAGGGAAGGGAAGGGAAGGGAAGGGAAGGGAAGGGAAGGAAGGGAAGGGAAGGAAGGAAGGGAAGGGAAGGGAAGGGAAGGGAAGGGAAGGGAAGGGAAGGGAAGGAAGGGAAGGGAAGGGAAGGGAAGGGAAGGAAGGGAAGGGAAGGGAAGGGAAGGGAAGGGAAGGGAAGGGAAGGGAAGGGAAGGGGAAGGTTAGGTTCTAAATATCACAGTCACAGAATGCCAGGGTCTGGAAGGGACCTAAAAGCTCATCCAGTCCAACCCTCTGCCAGACCAGGGTCACCTGGAGCAGGTCACACAGGAACACATCCAGGCAGGGTTTGAATATCTCCAGATAGGAGACTCCACAACCCCCTGGGCAGCCTGTTCCAGGCCTCTGTCACCCTCACAGTGAAAAAAACCCTTTCCCTCCTGTTCCCATGGCACTTCCTCTGCCTCAGCTTCCACCACTGCCCCTTGTGCTGGCATTGGGCATCCCCCAGCAGAGCCTGGCTCCAGCCTCTGGGCATCACCCTGCACAGCTTTAGCAACAGCAAGGAGCTCACCCTCAGGCTCCTCCTCTCCAAGCTACAGAGCCCTCAGCTCCCTCAGGCTCTCCTTGTACAGAAGATGTTCCTCTGCCCTAATCATCTTTGTGGCTCTGTGCTGGACTCTCTCAAGCAGTTCCCTGAGGTCCCTCCTTAACTGAGGGCCCAGAGCAGAACTATTCCAGGTGTGGCCTCACCAGGGCCGAGCAGAGGGGGAGGAGAACCTCTCTCAACCTGCTGACCACAGCCCTCCTAATGCACCCCAGGGTGCCCTTGGCCTTCCTGGCCACCAGAGCACATTGCTGGCTCATGGTCAGCCTCCCACCCACCAGGACCCCCAGGTCCTTTTCCCCCTTCACTTGTCTCCAGCAGCTCAGCCCCCAACCCATCCCACTCTGTGGGGTTGTTCTTTTCCTGGTGCAAGACCTTGCTGGCTTTCATCCAGCACTCCTGAGCAGTTTCCTGTGTAGCTATTTCTGTTCCACTGTGCCATGCATGACTCTGGGATGAGTCCTGTATGGTTTTACTGTTTGCTTTTAATAGCAAGGGGAAAAAAACCCCAAACCCTCCAAAATAAACCAAAAAGAATATCCTCCTTGGCCCTCCATCAAGGAGTAGGAGGAAGAACTGGGGAACTACAGAATGATTTTTCACTGCAGAGATGCTCAGCTGCATGACACTGGGTGATAATTAAATCAGCAGAGGGTGAGAGCTGTGGCCCACCCCTTGTAATTCAGCCTGGTATTAATCATCTCCAAGGTGATCCCAGTTACTATGGGAACCATGATATTTGTTTGTGTTCTTAAGCTCTGGCTGCTTGCCCAACTCTGGCAGCCCCTTGTAGTAATCCAGCAGATTAGACAGGTTGAGCCTCCTCCATGCATGGTTCATTCCTGCTGGCAGGGTGAGTCTGGCCTCTGCAGCAGGAATTGCTGGTCAAGGACTCCTGCTCGGCGCTCAGAGGGGAAAGGTTGGCTCTGCTGGGCCTGCCCTTTTGTAACCAAGCTCCTGAAACCCTTCTGGGTTTTGCCTTTGACTCCCTAACCTCTTATAGAATCACAGAATCAATCAGGTTGGAAAAGACCTCAGAGATCATCTGAGGGAAGGGAGGAAGGAAGGAAGGGAAGGGAAGGGAAGGGAAGGGAAGGGAAGGGAAGGGAAGGAAGGGAAGGGAAGGAAGGGAAGGGAAGGGAAGGGAAGGGAAGGGAAGGGAAGGGAAGGGAAGGGAAGGAAGGGAAGGAAGGGAAGGGAAGGAAGGGAAGGGAAGAATATAGACTAGACTAGACTGGAATAGACTAGACTAAAATTAACCAAGTTGGAAAAGACAAGATCATCAAGTCCAACCTATCACCCAGCACCATCTGATCAACTAAACCATGGCACCAAGGGCCTCATCCAGGCTCTTCCTAAACACCTCCAGTGATGGTGACTCCACCACCTCCCTGGGCAGCACATTCCAAGGGCCAGTCTCTCTTTCTGGGAAGAATTTCTTCCTAACCTCCATCCTAAACCTCCTCTGGCACAGCTTGAGACTGTGTCCTCTTGTTCTGCTGCTGGCTGCCTGGGAGAAGAGCCCAACCCCCAGCTGGCTACAACCTCCCTTCAGGGAGTTGTAGAGAGCAATGAGGTCTCCCCTGAGCCTCCTCTTCTCCAGGCTAAGCAACCCCAGCTCCCTCAGCCTCTCCTCACAGGGCTGTGCTCCAGACCCCTCCCCAGCCTTGTTGCCCTTCTCTGGACACCTTCCAGCATCTAAACATCTTTCCTAAACTGAGGGATTAGAAGTTTTATGCAACACAAATCTTGGTCTCTCAAGAGCATCATGTGCATCTCAGATCATAAGATGCCAGGTTGAAAGGGACCCCAAAGATTAACTGCTCCAATTGCTCCAGTAGAATTGAAATGAGCTGGCCCAGGCCCTGGCAAGCTGAGTCTTCAATTACCCAATGGAGTGGATTCCACTGCTGCCCTTGGGAGGTGATGCCAGTGTCTGACTGTTCTAATGGGGAAAAATTTTCCTGTGATGTGCAGTACCTTGTCCCTACCCCCTCAGCTTTGCCATGGCACTCCCTGTACAAAGGCAGTCTCCATCCTCCTGGCAGCCTCCTTCATGCACTGGTCCATGGCAATAAGGTCTTCCCTCAGCCTTCTCTTCTCCAGGCTGAACTCCCCCAGCTCTCTCAGCCTCTCCTCACAGGAAGATTTTCCAATCCCTAATCCTGGGCCTGATCAGGAAGAGTGTGGCCAGCAGGAGCAGGGAAGTCATTGTGCCCTGTGCTCAGCACTGCTTAGGCCACACCTTGAGTCCTGTGTCCAGTTCTGGGCTCCTCAGTTTAAGGACATTGAGAGACTTGAAGGTGTCCAGAAAAGGGCAACAAAGCTGGGGAGGGGTCTGGAGCACAGCCCTGGGAGGAGAGGCTGAGGGAGCTGGGGTTGCTTAGCCTGGAGGAGACTCAGGGGTGACCTTCTTGCTCTCTCCAACTCCCTGCAGGGAGGTTGTAGCCAGCTGGGGGTTGGTCTCTTCTGCCAGGCACCCAGCAGCAGAACAAGAGGACACAGTCTCAAGTTGTGCCAGGGGAGGTTTAGGCTGGAGGTGAGAAGAAAGTTCTTCCCAGCAAGAGGAATTGGCCACTGGAATGTGCTGCCCAGGGAGGTGGTGGAGTCACCATCCCTGGAGGTGTTCAAGAAAGGCTTGGCTGTGGCACTTGGAGCCATGGGTTAGTTGTTAGGAGGTGTTAGGTATTAGGTCCTAGGTTGGACTTGATGATCTCTGAGGCCTTTCCCAACCTGGCTGGTTCTATGATTGTGGTGGTGAAGGCACATCCTGCCCAGATTCCATGATTTTCCTCCAGTCCTGGCTCACTGGAGAGGTCCCAGATGACTGGAAACTGGCCAATGTGGTCCCCATCCACAAGAAGGACGGATGGAGGAACCCGGAAACTACAGGCCAGTCAGCCTGACCTCAGTGCCAGGGAAAGTGATGGAACAGATCATCCTGGGGGCAATAACTGCACACCTGCAGGATGGCCAAGGGCTCAGGTCCAGCCAGCATGGATTTAGGAAGGGCAGGTCCTGCCTCTCCAACCTGATCTCCTTCTATGATCAGGTGACCCGTCTGGTGGACGTGGGGAGGCCTGTGGATGTGGTCTGCCTGGACTTCAGCAAGGCCTTTGACACCGTCCCCCACAGCAAACTGCTGGCTAAGTTGTCAGCTCATGGTTTGGACAGTAACACTCTGCGCTGGGTTAGGAACTGGCTGGAGGGCCGAGCCCAGAGAGTGGTGGTGAATGGTGCCACATCCAGCTGGCGGCCAGTCACCAGTGGTGTCCCCCAGGGATCAGTGCTGGGCCCCATCCTCTTTAACATCTTCATTGATGATATGGATGAGGGAATTGAGTCAGTCATCAGCAAGTTTGCAGATGACACCAAGTTGGGAATAGATGTTAGTCAGTTAGAGGGTAGAAAGGCTCTGCAGAGGGACCTCGACCGACTGGACAGATGGGCGGAGTCCAATGGGATGACATTCAACAAGTCCAAGTGCCGGGTGCTGCACTTTGGCCACAGCAACCCCATGCAGAGCTACAGGCTGGGGTCAGAGTGGCTGGAGAGCTGCCAAACAGAGAGGGACCTGGGGGTGCTGATCGACACCCGCCTAAACATGAGCCAGCAGTGTGCCCAGGTGGCCAAGAGGGCCAATGGCATCCTGGCCTGTATTAAGAATAGTGTGGCCAGCAGGAGCAGGGAGGTCATTGTGCCCCTGTACTCTGCATTGGTTAGGCCACACCTTGAGTACTGTGTCCAGTTCTGGGCCCCTCAGTTTAAGAAGGACATCGAGACACTTGAACGTGTCCAGAGGAGGGCAACAAGGCTGGTGAGAGGCCTTGAGCACAAGCCCTATGAGGAGAGGCTGAGGGAGCTGGGGTTGTTTAGCCTGGAGAAGAGAAGGACCAGGGTGACCTCATTGCCCTCTACAACTACCTGAAGGGTGGTTGTGAACAGGAGGGGGTTGGTCTCTTCTCCCAGGCAACCAGCACCAGAACAAGGGGACACAGTCTCAAGCTGTGCCAGGGGAGGTTTAGACTCGAGGTGAGGAGGAAGTTCTTCACTGAGCGAGTCATTCGCCATTGGAATGTGCTGCCCGGGAGGTGGTGGAGTCGCCGTCCCTGGAGGTGTTCAAGAGGAGACTGGACATGGCACTTGGTGCCATGGTCTAGTTGTGAGGTCTGTTGGGACGGGTTGGACTTGATGATCCTTGGGGTCTCTTCCAACCTTGGTTATACTGTGATACTGTGATACTGTGATACTGGATCTGGCCCCAGCATGTGGACAGGTTTCCCCTCCTTCAGGAGGAAGACAGTTACCAAGTATGGCAGAATCCCAGGTTCACGCTTTCTCTAGGCTGAAGCCAGTTGTCTATGAGAGTGCCCCTTGGTCAAACCCAGCCTCGAGGAATCCATAACTATCACCCCTGTTGGTAAGCAAGTTGCCTCCTCGCTGACTTTGTCTCTGTGCTTGCTCGAGAGAGCAGCTCTCGAGCCACAGCCTCTGCCATCGAGCTGCTTGTTGTTAGCTTCTATCGTACACGCACGCATCCTGAAGCCCCGGCATCGTGAGAAGCACTCCAGAGGGAGGTCCTTCGCTGAGCCCGAGCAGCCAGCGTCGCTACAGCCAGTCGTACTGACCTGGAGAGCCCATCGTGCCACCCGAGGACTGGGCCAGCCCCCGAGGGTAAGATCTGCCCAGCTGTCGGGGAGAAGGGACTTGATAGAGACCGAGTCCGCATACACCTAGCCCCGGGACTATCCCGAGCCTCCCGCTGTTCCTGTAAGCCCAGCGGCGGAGAAGCCGCAGCTCGGCGCAGCCGCATTCCCTCTCTGGGGCCGTTTGCCACGGGGCCGACCCCATAGCACGGGACCCACATAGACCGGGAACCTCTGAGCCGCCTACCGGCAACCGTCGCCCCGCCCTGCCGTGCGAGCCGCCTCCCAGGAGCCGAACCCCACCAGGACCTGTCCCTATTGTCTGGAGGGAACCGACCGAGTCCTGAAGGGAACCTGCTTCCGAGCCGAGCCCAGCTTCCAGCATTCCCTCTCCACCGTTGCGGAGAGAGAGACAGTATCCAGCTCCACCGTGCAATTTGACTAGGAACCGGTCCAGCGGCAGCAGTCGGCCGGACCCCCCTTGCTGCAAACAACAGCTCCAGAGCATCTCCCACCTGCTTTCCACCCACTCGCACTCAGTTCAAAAGTCTCCGCGGGCGGCAGAGTCATCGCTGACGCACAGAGATTGCAATACCGCTGTACAGAGCCAGCGGCCGCCCGCGTCCCGCCGAGTCGCCATCTAGTGGCCAAGCGGCGGAACCGCACCTTCATCACAAAATCTAGACATCGTCTGTAGATAGTTTAAGTTCTAATCATAATACTAAGCCATTTATGGAATGTATTTCACGAACGTGCACTAGAACATGTATATAAGTTGTTGATTCATCGGTTATTAATAATTTGATAATTAATAAAACATAATGTTTTCATATTTCATAGTCATAAATTTAATAACCTCTTCACAACAATGATCTTTGTGGCTCTGTGCTGGACTCTCTCAAGCAGTTCCCTGAGGTCCTTCCTGACCTCAGGGGCCCCCAGAACTGGACACCAGATTCCAGATGTGGCCTCACCAGGGCAGAGTAGAGGGGCAGGACAATCTCTGTCAACCTACTGACCACAGCCCTTCTAACCCACCCCAGGATGCCCTTGGCCTTCCTGGCCACCAGAGCTCATTGCTGGCTCATGGTCAGCCTCCCATCCACCAGGACCCCCAGGTCCTTTTCCCTCCACTGCTCTCCAGCACTCAGTCCCCAACCTATCCTGGTCCATGAGGTTGCTCTTTCCACAGTGCAAGACTCTGCCCTTGCCCTTGTTTAACTTCATCAGATTTCTCCCTGCCCAGCTCCCAGCCTGACACCCAAAACAATTTAAAAGCAAATTCAACTGCAGTTCAGCTTTAGAAGGAGAAAGAGGGAAAATGCAGAAGCAACATGCTGCTCATCCAGATCTTTGTTAGACTGAAGGTTTATTTAAGGTCCTCCATAGCTGGTGGAAAAGGAGAGCTATCACTTCAGTGAGGGTCATACATCCCTGAAATGATAGAATCATAGACTCATAGAATGGGCAGGGGTGGGAGGGAACTTAATGATCATCGAGTTCCAAACCCCTCTGCCGTGGGCAGGAACACCTCCCAGCAGCCCAGGTTGCCCAAGGCCCTTTTCCACCCTGGCTGTCTTGGTTTGAGCTGGAACAACTCCAGGCTGAGGACAGTCAGATCATCTTCATCAATGACATTGATGAGGAGACAGACAGACAGACAGTGTCTGCTCAGCAAGTTTGCTGATGACACCAACCTGGGAGGCTTGGCTGAGGCACCTGAAGGCTGTGAGGCCATCCAACAAGACTTGGACAGGCTGAGAGCTGGGCACAGAGGAACCCAATGAGGTTCAACAAGTGCAGAGTCCTGCAGCTGGGCAGGAAGAATCAACTGCAGCAGCACAGGCTGGGAGGGGATCTGCTGCAGAGCAGCCCCAAGGAGAGGGACCTATGAGGCAGCAAGGTCTGCATGGGACAGCAATGTGCCCTGGGGGCCAAGAAGGCCAATGGGGTCCTGGGCTGCATTCAGAGGAGTGAGTCCAGCAGAGCCAGGGGAGGTTCTGCTCCCCCTCTACTCTGCCCTGCTGAGACCTCACCTGGAATATTGCATCCAGCTCTGGGCCCCCCAGCTCAGGAGGGACAGGGATCTGCTGGAGAGGGTCCAGCAGAAGGCTATGAAGATGATTAGGAAATGGAGCACTGCCTGGCTGAGAGCCCTGGGGCTGTTTGGTCTGGAGAGGAGAAGACTGAGAGGGGATTTAATAAATGTCTATCAATATCTGAGGGCTGGGGGTCAGGAGGGAGGGGACAGGGACAGGCTCTGCTCACTTGCTGCCTGGGATAGGACAAGAGGCAATGGATGTAAGGTGCAGCACAGGAGGTTCCACCTCAACAGGAGGAGGAACTTCTGCACTGTGAGGGTCCCAGAGCCCTGGAGCAGGCTGCCCAGAGAGGTTGTGGAGTCTCCTTCTCTGGAACCTTCCCAGCCCTGTCTGGATGTGTTCCTGTGTGACCTGTGCTGGATTCTATGGTGCTGCTCTGGCAGAGGGGTTGGACTGGAAGATCTTTTGGGTCCCTTCCAACCCCTGACACCTGTGATCCTGTGACAGAATGAATTTTCCCCCAGAGGAGTCAATGAACACACTGGCAGAGGACTGGAGGCTTCATACCAACACTATTTACAAAAGAATACCAAATGCAAGAGGTACCAAGGTAAAACCCTCAGAATGGGGCCTGGCCTAGCCCCACCAGCTCAGCCCCAACTAAGCCTCTGATAAGCCTCAGCTGGGCACCAATAACACAGCAAAAATACCCTGCAGCCAGCCAAACCTCCCCCACACTGCCAGCCAGGGGGCTGCAGGGACAGAGAGCTGACCAGCAAGTCTGCTCCTTGTATAGGGAGTCAGGGGAAAAGGGAATAGAAGAACAATCTACAACATCCTGTGCTCTCCCTCCTGGGATGAACTAATCCTCTGGGGGACTTTTATCTTTATGGTTTTACAATTAATCCTTAACCTGCAGCCCTGGCCTTGATCACCTCCAGGGAGGAGGCAGCCACAGCCTCCCTGGGCAGCCTGTGCCAGTGCCTCACTCTCAGGAATTTCTTCCTAATATCCAGTGTCCCAAGCACCACCTTTGAACACCTTTTTCCCTGCCTCCCTCCCTCAGTGGATCAAGGAGGAGGTCCTAATCTGTGTCACTTGGGCAGTGCTAATGATGCAGGCTTCTCCTTGTGAGGATTTCTCAGCCCTGTGTTTATAGCAAGTGTTGGTGCAGGGCACACCAGGACTGTGCTGCCAGGGAGCTGGGGAGGAGCCAGAGGTGGTTAAGATAAGAAGAAAGAAAAAGCAAAGCAATCACAGAATCATGGAATCAAACAGGATGGAAAAGACCTCAGAGATCAGCAAGTCCAACCTATCACCTTGGGCAATCCCAGGCACCAATACAGGCTGGACAGGGACTGGCTGGAGAGCAGCCCTGCAGAAAAGGCCTTGGGGGTGCTGGGGGAGGAGAAGCTCAGAGGAGCCAGCAGGAGCACTTGCAGCCCAGAGAGCCAAGCAGAGCCTGGGCTGCAGCAAGAGAAGTGTGGCCAGCAGGGCCAGGGGAGGGATTCTGCCCCTCTGCTCCACTCTGCTGAGACCACAGCTGCAGCTCTGGGTCCAGTTCTGGAGCCTTTGTGCCAGGAAGGCTCTGGAGGGGCTGGAAGGTGTCAGAGAAGGGCCAAAAGGAGGAGCAGAGGGCTGGAGCTGCTCTGCTGTGAGGACAGACTGAGGGAGTTGGGGTTGTGCAGGCTGGAGAGGGAGAAGGCTCTGAGGAGACCTCATTGTGGCCTTGCAGGATCTGCAGGGGCTCAAGCAAGCTGGGGAGGGACTTTTGAAGGTGTCAGGGAGGGATAGGACTGGGGGGGTGGAGCTGTCTCGATCTGGAGAGGAAAGAGATTGAGGTTTTTAATGAATATTCCCGTGCTGTGAAATGAGAGGCACAAACGAGGCCAAAATATCAACAGCTAGGCTATTGATTGCATAACTACAGTGGATGGACATAAATAAAGTGGAGGGATCAGAGGGAGAGAGAGAAATAGGGAGAGAGAGAGAAAGAGAAAGGGAGAAGAGGGAAAGAATTATATTACCACACCCCTCACCCCCCCAAGACAGTTTGAGTCTGTGGAGGAAAGGTGCTGCAGGAGATGTTGGGTCTGTAGAGCAACGGTGCTGCAGGAGATGTTGGGTCTGTAGAGGAAGGGTGCTGAGGCTTTGGCTGTAGAAGGGATGAGGTCCTCTGGGCAGCTTCTTCAGCTCCATGAGCTGCAGCAGGCGGAACTTAGAGCACGGAGAGAGGGTTTTCAGAGTCCAGGATCCATTGTGTTGGCCCCGTGATGTTTCCAGCGTGTGCCGTCTGCTTTCTTCTGCATCTTGCTTCTCCAATTTTCTCCTCCACAAGCCAGTAGCTGCTCAGTCTTTTATACAGTTTTTCAGCCCTTAGGCAAGTGTCCAGGTGTTGTTCCCCAGGATATCGTTCTGGGAAATCATCTTTAGGTCCAGGTGTCGTTCCCCAGGAAATCTTTCTGTGTGCTCAGGTGAGTTTGGGCAGCCACTGGATGGAGGGGGGAAAGCCTCAGCCTCCTCCTGCTCCATCTGCCTACCCACACTCTTTTCACATCAGGAGCCATTGTCCTTTCCTGGGGTATCTGATGGCTGGAAATGATCTTGTCCCGAAGGTGTGAATGCTGGGCCCTTGGGCCATTGCTGTAGGCCAGCTGCAGTCCCGTGAGCAATGTTATCTTTGCACCTTCAAGAGTCCTTCCAGTGGCTCTGCCCAACGCACATCAGCTATTGTCTGGACAAACAGCAAGGGATTTTATCTTTGTTGAGTCACAGCAGGAGACACAAGCTTTAGTCTCTCACAGGAGCAAAACTAGAAATGGGGAGATTGAGATTGGCTGTGAGGAAGAAGTTGGTCCCCAGGAGGGTGGTGAGAGCCTGGCACAGGCTGCCCAGGGAGGTGGTGGCAGCCTCCTGCCTGGAGGTGTTTGCAGCCAGGCTGGAGGTGGCTGTGAGCAACCTGCTGCAGTGTGAGGT
>CM066579.1:2045000-2095895 GCA_033816785.1 Picus viridis | reverse complement strand
GGCAGCCTGTGCCAGTGGTTTTAGAACCCTCTCAGTGAAAAAGTTTCTTTTGTTGTTTAACTTTAAACCACTTCCAGACAGACTCTCACTCTTCTCTAATACTCTTTTTCCAGTACATGCATCATGAATGAGCCTGCCTCTAGTGGAAATGGTCAAGAGTTTGATGTTTTCAGTGCTATGGACTGGAAGGACGGCATAGGGACTTTGCCAGGAAGTGACCTAAAGGTAAGATTTGGCTTTGTATGGGCTTTTTTATTTCCTTTAAATAAGTGAAATTAAAAAGAAAGTGCTAAAAGAATGCATTTCCCAAGCTGGTGTGTAGGTCTCTTCTTTCATGAATAAAACATGAACCTGCAGCTCTGAGTTGAGAGCCTGTAGCCTGTTAGCTTTTAGCTCTGGAGTTCCTCGATTCAGTTGCTGACTCTGGCACAGGCAGCTGTCAGCCTCGTAGCAAGGCATAAATTAGCACTGCCTCACTGTACAGGCAGAGGTAATCAAGTACACACAACCCAAAAGGAGTCTCAAGAGGTGGAGTGTGCAAATGCAGTCCACTTAGAGCCCTGCACTGCTCTGGAGCTGAGGATCTTTATCCTGTCGCTGACTGTGGCTGGAGAGGAGGAGGCTCAGGGGAGACCTCATTGCTCTCTACAACTCCCTGAAGAGAGGTTGTAGCCAGGAGGGAGTTGGTCTCTTCTCCCAGGCAACCAGCCCCTGAGCAAGAGGACACAGTCTCAAGCTGCACCAGGGGAGGTTTAGGCTGGAGGTGAGGAGAAAGTTCTTCCCGGCAAGAGGAATTGGCCACTGGGATGTGCTGCCCAGGGAGGTGGTGGAGTCACCGTCCCTGGAGGTGTTCAAGAGGGGATTGGATGTGGCACTTGGTGCCATGGTGTAGTCATGAGGTCTGTGGAGACAAGTTGGACTTGATGATCCTTGAGGCCTCTTCCAACCTTGGTGATACTGTGATACCTTCCAGCACCTCCAGATCCTTCCTGGAACAGAGGCTCCAGAACTGGCTGCAGAACTCCAGGTGGAGTTTCTTGCACCTATTTCCTATTGATTAGAGTTCCTTCCACCTAGACTAAGACTGATGAGGTTTCCATACAGTTTGTTTCTTTAAATCTGTGGGCTTGAAAATCTTTCTCTTTCTTGGTGTCTGAGACAATTTCTTTTGTTGAAGCCCAGAGTCAGAACATGTTGGCATTCAGGACCTACTTGTGAGTTTGGGTTGGTCTTTTGGTTTGCTTTTGCTTCTGCTTCCTCCTGTGTTTGGTTTTGGTTTTCTAAATGACAGAACCATAGACTACAATCAGAGTAACTTTCCTTGGGCAGGACCTCAGGACACCACGCCTGAGCATTCCAGACCTTAGACTCATGTAGATCAGATTGCTCAGGGCCTTGTGCAGTATGAGTGTGGTTATCTCCAGGATTGGACATACCACAGCCTATCTGGGCAAGCTGTTCCAGCATTTGACCACCCTCATAGTGGCTTTTGTGGATATTGTGTTGGACCTTGCCTTTGCACCTTGTGCCTTCTGCTGCTTGCCCTTCAACTGTGTGCATCTGGTTAGGCCACACCTTGACTCTTGTGTCCAGTTCTGGGCTCCTCAGTTCAAGAAGGATGTTGAGATGCTGGAATGTATCCAGAGAAGGGCAACAAAGCTGGGGAGGGGTCTGGAGCACAGCCCTGTGAGGAGAGGCTGAGGGAGCTGGGCTTGCTTAGCCTGGGGAAGAGGAGGCTCAGGGGAGACCTTCTTGCTCTCTCCAAATCCCTGAAGGGAGGTTGTAGCCAAGTGGGGGTTGGTCTCTTCTGCCAGGCACCCAGCATCAGAACAAGAGGCCACAGTCTCAAGCTGTGCCAGGGGAGGTTTAGGCTGGAGGTGAAGAAGAAATTCTTCCCAGCAAGAGAGATTGGCCATTGGGATGTGCTGCCCAGGGAGGTGGTGGAGTCCTCATCCCTGGAGGTGTTTAGGAAGGGCCTGGATGAGGCCCTTGGTGCCATGGTTGAGTTGATTAGATGGTGCTGGGTGATAGGTTGGACTTGATGATCTCTGAGGCCTTTTCCAATCTGATTAATTCTGTATTCTTTATCTGAGAAGAGCCTTTCTCCATCCCCTCTCTATCCTATCCTCTCATTAGAGAGAGCAGGAAAGGCTCCTTGGAAGACAGCCGTAAAATCTCTCCTGTGTTTAGGACTTGAGCGAACAAGTTTGCTGAGCTTCTGCTTGCATGCCATCTGCTACAGCCTCTCCTTGTCCTGGTGGACACCCACTGGACTGGCTCTGGTATGCCATTGCCTTTCTTGTGGTCTCATCAGTATTAAACAGAGGGGTTCCTCAGCCTGCTGGCTGTCCTCTTGCCCAAGCAGCTGTGGCTGCTGGTGGCCCTTTGCTGCCAGGGTGCATTGCTGACTCGTGCTCAACTCCCTGCCTTCTGCAAAGCTGTTTCAAATAGTCAGCCCCTGGGCTGGGCTGGTGCACACAGCTGTTGTGTCCCAGGTGCAGGGCCTTGCACATGCCTTTGTAGACCTTCCTGAGATCTTGTTAGCCCATTCAGCATGTGGAGAGCTTTCTGACTAGCAGCCTGCCCTACAGTTCCTCAGCCACACCACGTTGGGTAGTTTGCTTTTGCTGCCTGTACATGCACCAAACCCTTTCTTGCCTTTGCTCGTTTCTCCTCCAGCTCTGGCTTTCTGGATTCCATCACTGCATGCAACAGCACCACCAGCACCATCGCTGCATATCATCTGCACATAACATCTCTCCTGACTCGCCTTCTACCTCCTTCTCCATTTGAACTAACTCAGGAGTCCCTAGTTTGTTCATGTTGGCCTTCATCCACATTCACTTAGCTGTTTGGACACTGGCAGGCACAGTTCTCCTGGTGTGAGGTCCCTGGGGAGATATCCAAGCTTCCTGGGCTGTTTACCCTTCAAAGCAGTCTCCTGTATGATCCTGCCAAGCCAACCTGTGAACAAGCCAACAGCTGCCTCTCCTGAAGTCCGATGCTGCTCCTTCAGGATTTATTTTCCTCGCTGCTTTCAGGATTTCAGACTTCACTGATTCGTGGTTGCTGCTGCCAAAGCTGCCATCAGCCTCCACAGCCCTGACCACTTCTGTCTTTCTTTAAAAGCTTCTAAGTCCTTTCTGTTTTAACAGGCAACATCAAGTGAAAGGCAGACCTAGTGTTGAAATGTTCAAGGAATACATAAAGGCATTCAACAAGTCCAAGTGCCAGGTGCTGCACTTTGGCCACAGCAACCCCAGGCAGTGCTACAGGCTGGGGTCAGAATGGCTGAGAGCAGCCAGGCAGAGAGGGACCTGGGGGTGCTGGTTGATGGTAGGCTGAACATGAGCCTGCAGTGTGCCCAGGCAGCCAAGAGGGCCAATGGCATGCTGGCCTGCATCAGGAAGAGTGTGGCCAGCAGGAGCAGGGAGGTCATTGTGCCTCTGTACTCTGCTTTGGTTAGGCCACCCCTTGAGTCCTGTGTCCAGTTCTGGGCCCCTCAGTTTAAGAAGGACATCGAGAGACTTGAAGGTGTCCAGAGAAGGGCAACAAGGCTGGGGAGAGGCCTTGAGCACAGCCCTGTGAGGAGAGGCTGAGGGAGCTGGGGTTGCTTAGCCTGGAGAAGAGGAGGCTCAGGGGCGACCTCATTGCTCTCTACAGCTACCTGAAAGGTGGTTGTAGCCAGGAAGGGGTTGGCCTCTTCTCCCTAGCAACCAGCACCAGAACAAGGGGACACAGTCTCAAGCTGTGCCAGGGGAGGTTTAGGCTGGAGGTGAGGAGAAAGTTCTTCACCGAGAGAGTCATTTGCCATTGGAATGTGCTGCCCAGGGAGGTGGTGGAGTCGCCACCCCTGGAGGTGTTCAAGAGGGGACTGGATGTGGCACTTGGTGCCATGGTCTAGTCATGGGGTCTGTGGTGACAGGTTGGACTCGATGATCTTCAAGGTCTCTTCCAACCTTGGTAATACTGTGAGACTGTGATCAGTGCAGGGAAATAGTCAAAGAATGAGTGATGATGCATGCAAGGGCTGTCACACACAGGGGGGGAATGGTTGGGTCGACAAGTTGTGGCATTCACTGACTTACCCAACCTAAGGACCATGTGAAAACTAGTTTGGCAAAGGTTGGAGAGTACCGTGTCTGTAGACCATTGCTTTGCTTTAGGGAGAAATGCACAGAATCACAGAATGGTTTGGCTTGGAAGGGACATTTCAAGATCATCCATTTCCAACCCCTGCCATGGGCAGGGACACCTCCCACCAGCCCAGCTTGCTCAAGGCCTCATCCAACCTGGCCTTAAAAACACCTCTAGAGAGGGGCAGCCACAGCCTCCCTGGCAACCTGTGCCAGTGCCTCACCACCCTCAGTCTAAAGAATTTCTTCCTCATCTCCAGTCTGAATCTGCCCTGCTCTAACCACGAGGGGGCAAACCATTGCCCCTAACCTGACTAAAAATAAGAATTTCAAGTAGGTAGCTTCCCAGAACTTCTGTATCAAGAGGCAGCATTTCACCCTTTCAGTGCACACTTCTCTCAGAGGTGCTCATGCTGTCGAGTTTACCAAATCTGAGGATTCAAAGACAATTTTCCTTAATGTTTTAGGAAGAGAAATGACCAAATGTGAGAATGTTTAGTCCTCCCTGAGGTGCGAAATGGGTTAATAGAGGCCTTGAGCAACCTGGGCCAGTGGCAGGGAGCTGAACTCGATGATTGGACTGATGAGCTCTAGAGGTCCCTTCAACTTCTAGGATTCATAGAATCATAGAATTACTAGGGTTGGAATATCACCATGTGCTGTAATGTGTTTATCTGGTATCATTACCTGGCTAGAAGCCTTAGAATCACAGAATTGTCATGGTTGAAGGGACTCATGCTCAGCCAGTTCCACCCTCTGCCATGGGCAGGGACACTCACACTGCAGCAGGTTGCTCACAGCCAAGACTCCGTGCCTTCCAAAATGATCAGGTGCAAGAGGCTGCCACCACCTCCCCTGGGCAACCTGTGCCAAGGCTCTCACCACCCTCCCTGGGGAACAACTTCTTCCTCATCAATCTCAATCTAAACGTCAGATGATTCTATGACCTCAACTCTCCACTCCAGCCTCTGTTCAGAGAGGTTTATAGGAGCAATGAGGTCTCCCCTCAGCCCTCCTTTTCTCCAGGCTGCAACTGCAGTTCCCTCAGGTGATCATATCACCAGACCTTTCTGCAGACCCTTTAGCCTTATTGCAGATGCAGTACATGGAAGGTGCATCATCTCCCCTTCCCTGTTCCTGTGTGACCTGCACTATATCTTCTGGTCCTGCTCTGGCAGGGGTGTTGGACTTGTTGACTTCCTGAGGTCCCATCCAACCCCTGACATCCTGTGAGCTGCGGATCTTGAAGGTCCTTCCAGCTCAGACCCATTCCTTGTGGATCTGTGCAAACCTCACTCTAATAACTCTATGATTGCAGAGTTCAACTTCTGCTTGTTATTAGCTATAAAAAAACCTCTAAGAGACACTCTCAAATGCTAGCAAGCTGTAAATGAACCTTTGGATTTCTTGCATCTTGTAGCTGGTGTTTTTCACCCCATTTTTCAGTTACATTTCATGGCAGTCCTATGGCAGTGGTTCACCACCTTCAGCAGGACAAGCCTGTGATGAATTTGGAGGGGCCCAAGCAAGCTTACAAGCATTACCTGCTCTGCAAGGCCACTTGCTTCAGGTTCAGTGTCAGTATTGAAACACTCTGGTATCAGAACAGCCCAGGTAAAGCCCCCACATTAACCCTCTCCTGAGAATTCCCCATCTTCCCTGCTTACATTTACAGCTCCAAGAGATTACTCAACCTTCCAGCAGTCAGTATTTAGAAGCAGCTCTGAAAAATGAGCTGTTGCAATTATCTCAAAAGCTTCCAAGGGCTCACTGTTCTACCAGCTCTAAGTCTTTGCTAGCTAGAGAAATGCTGAAGTCTTTCACTGAGTGCAGAGTCCTTCAGCTGGGAAGAAAGAATGAACTGCAGCAGTACAGGTTAGGAGGTGATCTGCTGGAGAGCAGCCCTCTGGAGAGGGACCTGGGAGTGCTGGTGGATAACAAGTTCTGCATGGGACAGCAAAGTGCTCTGGTGGCCAAGAGAGCCACAACCTGCCTAAATTCTCTCATCTGAAGGGTTTTTTTAGTCCATTTTACTGCTCCTCTGACATTAGACCCAGCTGATATTTGTCAGAAAACAAGGGGGGGGAAATAATCAGCTGTATCCATGACATCTCCAAATGGCATCTGAAGAGTTCAATGGAATTCATGATTAAATGGTTTTCTGTGGGGGGAACAGCTTCTGCCATCCTAATGTGAATTTCAGCAGCCTAAACACCTCCTCCAGTGCAGATTTTTCACATCACACTGCTCGCATTTCCAGTGGGTTTGGGGAGTCTCCTGTCAATTAATTCAGAGCACTCTCAAACTGGAGGACCTGCGTTTGTCTCTGAGCTTTTGTCACCCTTTGGTTCCCGTCACAGCATCACAGAGTTGTTTGGTTGGAGAAGGCCTTGCAGATCACAGTCTCACAGTCTCACAGTCTCACCAAGGTTGGAAGAGACCTCGAAGAGCATCGAGTCCAACCTGTCACCGCAGACCCCATGACTAGACCATGGCACCAAGTGCCACGTCCAGTCCCTCTTGAACACCTCCAGGGACAGTGACTCCACCACCTCCCTGGGCAGCACATCCCAATGGCCAATGACTCTCTCGGTGAAGAACTTTCTCCTCACCTCCAGCCTAAACTTCCCCTGGTGCAGCTTGAGACTGTGTCCTCTTGTTCTGGTGCTGGTTGCTAGGGAGAAGAGGCCAACCCCTTCCTGGCTACAACCTCTCTTCAGGGAGTTGGAGAGAGCAATGAGGTCCCCCCTGAGCCTCCTCCTCTCCAGGCTAAGCAACCCCAGCTCCCTCAGCCTCTCCTCACAGGGCTGTGCTCCAGACCCCTCCCCCCAGCCTTGTTGCCCTTCTCTGGACACCTTCAAGTGTCTCAATGTCCCTTCTTCAACTGAGGGGCCCAGAACTGGACACAGGACTCAAGGTGTGGCCTAACCAATGCAGAGTACAGGGGTACAATGACCTCCCTGCTCCTGCTGGCCACACTCTTCCTGATGCAGGCCAGGATGCCATTGGCCTTCTTGGCCACCTGGGCACACTGCAGGCTCATGTTCAGGCAGCTGTCAATCAGCACCCCCAGGTCCCTCTCTGCCTGGCAGCTCTCAGCCACTCTGACCCCAGCCTGTAGCTCTGCCTGGGGTTGCTGTGGCCAAAGTGCAGCCCCTGGCACTTGGACTTGTTGAATGCCATCCTGTTGGCCTCTGCCCATCTGTCCCATCTGGTCGAGGTCCCTCTGCAGAGCCCTTCTGCCCTCTAACTGACCAACATCTGCTCCCAGCTTGGTGTCATCTGCAGATTTGCTGATGACTGTCTCAATCCCCTCATCCAGATCGTCAGTGAAGACATTGAAGAGCATGGGGCCCAGCACTGATCCCTGGGGCACACCACTGGTGCCTGGCTGCCAGCTGGCTGTGGCACCATTCACCACCACTCTCTGGGCTCAGCCTCCAGCCAGTTCCTCACCCAGCTCAGAGTGCTGCTGCCCCAGCCAGGGGCTGACAGCTTGGCCAGGAGTTTGCTCTGGGGGACGGTGTCAAAGGCCTTGCTGAGGTCCAGGCAGACCACATCCACAGCCTGCCCCACATCCAGCAGGCAGTCACCTGGGCATGGTAGGAGATCAGGTTGGAGAGGCAGGACCTGCCCTTCCTGAATCCATGTTGGCAGGACCTGAGCCCTGATCATCAGGTTGAGCCCTTAACCCACCACTGCCAGGGCACCACTGAACCATGGCCCTCAGCACCACAGCTATGAGACCCCTCTAGGGCTAGGGACTCCCCCAGTGCCCTGGGCAGCCTGGGCCAGGGCTTGACAACCCTTTGGGGAAGAAATTATTCCTCATGCCCAAGCTAAACCTCCCCTGGGGCAACTTAGGGCAGATTGTGGGACTGATCATCTTGCAGATGCTTCATTGGGCTTGTAGCAGTTTGTGCTGCTGAAATTTGGTGTTGTGAGGCTCTTGTTTCAGGAGCTGTGGTGTGTGGATTCCAAGCAGCCCTGGTCACTCCCTGGCGTGTCTCACAGCCTGATGACACCAGCTGCCTCTCAAGGAGTTCCCTGCTGATTGGTGGTTAACCTGCAGCTCCATGGAGAAGGGCCTTGGAGACCTGGTGGACAAGAAGTTCTCCATGGGACAGCAATGTGGCCTTGTGGCCATGAAGCCTAGTGGAATCCTCAGGTGCATCAAGAAGAGTGTGGCCAGGAGGCTAGGGAGGTTCTTCTCCCCCTCTGCTCTGCCCTGGTGAAAGCACATCTGGAGTACTGTGTCCAGTTCTGGAATCCCCAGTTCAAGAGGGACTGGGAACTACTGAGAGAGTCCAATGAATAGAATAGAATGGAATGGAATGGATTGGAATGGAATGGAATAGAATAGAATGGAATGGAATGGAATGGAATGGAATAGAATAGAATAGAATAGAATAGAATAGAATAGAATAGAATAGAATAGAATAGAATGGAATGGAATGGAATGGAATGGAATGGAATGGAATAGAATAGAATAGAATAGAATAGAATAGAATAGAATAGAATAGAATAGAATAGAATAGAATGGAATGGAATGGAATGGAATGGAATGGAATGGAATGGAATAGAATAGAATAGAATAGAATAGAATAGAATAGAATAGAATTAACCAGGTTGGAAAAGAACTCAGAGATCATAAAGTCCAACCTATCACCCAGCACCATCTACTCAACTAAGCCATGGCACCAAAGGGCTCATCAGGCTCTTCCTAAACACCTCCAGGGATGGTGACTCCACCACCTCCTGGGCAGCACATTCCAAAGGCAAATCTCTTTTCTATGAAGAACTTCTTCCTAACATCAGCCTAAACCTCCCCTGGCACAGCTGGAGACTGTGTCCTCTTGAATGGAGTCTATGAGGATGCTGAAGGGCCTGGATCATCTGTGTGATGAGGAGAGGCTGAGAGCTCTGGAGCTGTTTAGCCTGGAGAAGAGAAGGGAAGGAAGGGATCCTATTAATCTCTATGAAGATCTGAGGGGCAGGAGTCAAGCAGAAAGGACCAGGCTCTGTTCAGTAGTGTACTGGGACAGGACAAGGGCAGTGGACACAAACTGGAAACCAGGGAGTTCCACATCAACATGAGGAGAACCTTCTTTGGGTTGAGGGTGCTGGAGGCCTGGAGCAGGCTGCCCAGAGAGGCTGTGGAGTCTCCTTCTCTGGCGGCTTTCAGCCCCACCTGGTTGTGTTCCTGTGTGTCCTGCCCTGGGTGACCCTGCTCTGGCAGGGGGTTGGACTGGATGGTCTCTGGAGGTGCCTTCCAAGCCCTCCCGTCCCGTATCCCGCTGGCACTCCTGGCTGTGCTCAGAACAGCTGCCACTAGATGGCAAACGGATCGTGTGCAGGCTGCACACAAAGGGAACCTCGCCGCTGCCTGCTAGGTGACCAGGTGAACACGCTGCATCCGATTATTCTGCTCTGATTCCATTGCAGTCCCCGAGAAGGAGAGGACTTCTTTAACCCCAGGTGCTGGAAGCAGCTACAGTGAGGAAACGTCATAGAATCATGGAATTGTTAGGGCTGGAAGGGACCTCAAGGCTCAGCCCGTCCCAACCCCCTGCCATGGGCAGGGACACCTCACACCACAGCAGGTTGCTCACAGCCACATCCAGCCTGGCTGCAAACACCTCCAGGCAGGAGGCTGCCACCACCTCCCTGGGCAGCCTGTGCCAGGCTCTCACCACCCTCCTGGGCAACAACTTCTTCCTCACAGCCAATCTCAATCTCCCCATTTCTAGTTTTGCTCCATCCCCCCTCAGTCCTATCCCTCCCTGACACCCTCAAAGTCCCTCCCCAGCTTGCTTGGAGCCCCCTGCAGATCCTGCAAGGCCACAATGAGGTCTCCTCAGAGCCTTCTCCTCTCCAGACTGCACAACCCCAACTCCCTCAGTCTGTCCTCACAGCAGAGCAGCTCCAGCCCTCTGCTCCTCCTCGTGGCCCTTCTCTGGACACCTTCCAGCCCCTCCAGATCCTTCCTGGCACAGGGGCTCCAGAACTGGACACAGTGCTCCAGCTGTGGTCTCAGCAGAGCAGAATTTGCTTGTCTGAATCAGTCTGTTTGCCAAACCTCTGAACTTCACACCCAGGGAAGCATTTAATGTCTCACATTGTATCACCTCATGAAGCTGTTTTGAAGACAGAACACTGTCTAGCTCAAACTGGTTACAGAGATCATTTGGGATATGTGCTCCACCTGCAGTAGGTCTCACAGCCTGAATCAGCTTCTCTGTGATGCTTTGTTCACTTTTCCTGTGGAAATGGAGCTCCTCCTGGAGGCTGGGTGCACACAGCCTCACACAGGTTTAAAACAGCCAAACCCCTTCCTCACCTTCGAGTAACACCTTCAGAGGGAAAGGGATGGTCTGTGTAGTGCTAAGAGCTGGTTAAGAAACAGACCTTGCTTTTGGCAGGGGGGTTGGATTCAGTGATCTCTGGAGGTCCCTTCCAAGCTCTGACAGCCTGTGAGTCTGTGGGATTCTGTGCTTGTTTCTGCCACAGACCTTCCCTGTGGAATTGAGGAGGCCTGAGCCCTCCTGTGCACCTGCCAGCAGGTTACACTGACATGGGAGAGTAACATTTCCTCTACCATCAAGTTATTTTTGTGGAATCACAGAACCATGGAATGGTTTTGGTTGGCAAAGCCCTCTGAGATCATTGAGTCCAACCAGCAAGCTAACCCCACCATGGCCACTGAATCATGGCCCCAAGTGCCATGGCCACACATCTCCTGAGCACCTCCTGGCATGACCACAAGCACCAGAACAAGAGGACACAGTCTCAAGCTGTGCCAGGGGAGGTTTGGGCTGGAAGTGAGGAGAGAGTTCTTCCCAGCAAGAGGAATTGGCCATTGGAATGTGCTGCCCAGGGAGGTGGTGGAGTCCCCATCCACAGTATCACAGTCTCACAGTATCACTAAGGTTGGAAGAGACCTCAAAGATCATCGAGTCCAACCTGTCACCACAGACCTCATGACTAGACCATGGCACCAAGTGACACATCCAGTCCCCTCTTGAACACCTCCAGGGACGGCGACTCCACCACCTCCCTGGGCAGCACATTCCAATGGGAAATCACTCTTGATGGGAAGAACTTTCTCCTCACCTCCAGCCTAAACTTCCCCTGACACAGCTTGAGACTGTGTCCTCTTGTTCTGGTGCTGGGTGCTAGAGAGAAGAGACCAACCCCCACCTGGCTACAACCTCCCTGCAGGGAGTTGGAGAGAGCAATGAGGTCTCCCCTGAGCCTCCTCTTCTCCAGGCTAAGCAACCCCAGCTCCCTCAGCCTCTCCTCACAGGGCTGTGCTCCAGACCCCTCCCCAGCCTTGTTGCCCTTCTCTGGGCACCTTCAAGTCTCTCAATGTCCTTCTTAAACTGAGGAGCCCAGAACTGGACCCAGGACTCAAGGTGTGGCCTAAACAGTGCTGAGCACAGGGCACAATGACCTCCCTGCTCCTGCTGGCCACACTCATTCCTAATGCAGGCCAGGATGACATTGGCCTTCCTGGCCACCTGGGCACACTGCAGGCTCATGTTCAGCAGCTGTCAATCAGCACCCCGAGGTCCCTCTCTGTTTGGCAGCTCTCAGCCACTCTGACCCCAGCCTGTAGCTCTGCCTGGGGTTGTTGTGGCCAAAGTGCAGCACCTGGCACTTGGACTTGTTGAATCCCTGGAGGTGTTCAAGAGGGGATTGGATGTGGCACTTGCAGCCATGGTTTAGTTGTCAGGGGGTGTTAGGTATTAGGTCATAGGTTGGACTTGATGATCTCTGAGGTCTTTTCCAACCTGTTTGATTCTATGTGGACTCCACCACCTCCCTGGGCAGCCTGTGCCAGTCCCTGACCACTCTTGCAGCAAAGAAATTTTTCCTCATCTCCAACCTAACCCTCCCTGGCACAATTTCAGGCCACTTCCTCTCCTTCTACCACCTGAGACTAGGGAGAAGAGCCCAACCCCCACCTCACTGCAATCCTCTTTTCAGGGAGCTGCAGAGGGCAATTTGGATGTTTGGTTGACGATGTCAGCCCTGTTAGTGCAAGGTGCCACAGTGCACATGTCCAAACTGGAGAAGAAAACTGAAAAGATGGGAAAAAATGAGCACACACACAGAGCACATGGCAGGGGCTGGTGCAAGCTTTCCCCATCCAGTCACAGCATCACAGCATGGCAGGGCTTGGAAGGGACCTCCAGGGATCATCCAGTCCAACCCCCTGCCAGAGCAGCATTACCCAGGGCAGGGCACACAGAACACATCCAGGTGGGGCTGGAAAGGCTCCAGAGCAGGAGACTCCACAACCTCTCTGGGCAGCCTGCTCCAGGCCTCAGCAGCCTCACACCAAAGAAGATTCTCCTAATGTTGAGCTAGAGAAAGCACATTTGCATTCTTGTGTGCTATCCCCAGTTCTGATGGCAGTGAATTTGGAGGTGTTTAGATCTAATTACAAGCTGCAGACACCACTCCAGCATTAGGAGTGTGCAGAGTCTGATTTCATCTTGTGCCTTCCCTGCTGTAACCCTTTGCTCGCAGTCCTCTCACCACACAGCAGCTCTTCTGCTCTTAGGCACACCATGGTGCACTGAGTGCAGCCTCAGCAGGGCTGCTGATGGCACCAAGCTGTGTGGTGCTGCTGACAGCTGCAGGGAAGGATCCATCCAGAGGCACCTGCACAGGCTGCACAGCTGGGCCCAGGACAACCTCAGCAGCTTCAACAAGGCCAAGGGCAAGGTCCTGCAGCTGGGGCAGGGCAAACCCAGGCACCAATATAGGCTGGGCAGGGACTGGCTGGAGAGCAGCCCTGGAGCAAAGGCCTTGGGGGTGTGGGGAGGAGAAGCTCCAGAGGAGCCAGCAGGGAGCACTTGCAGCCCAGAGAGCCAAGCAGAGCCTGGGCTGCAGCAAGAGAAGTGTGGCCAGCAGGGCCAGGGAGGGATTCTGCCCCTCTGCTCCACTCTGCTGAGACCACAGCTGCAGCTCTGGGTCCAGGTCTGGAGTCTCTGTGCCAGGAAGGCTCTGGGGGTGCTGGAAGGTGTCCAGAGCAGGGCCACGAGGAGGAGCAGAGGGCTGGAGCTGCTCTGCTGTGAGGACAGACTGAGGGAGTTGGGGTTGTGCAGTTTGGAGAGGAGAAGGCTCTGAGGAGACCTAATTGTGGCCTTGCAGGATCTGCAGGGGGCTCCAAGCAAGCTGGGGAAGGACTTTTGAGGGTGTCAGGGAGGGATAGGACTGGGGGGGATGGAGCAAAACTAGCAATGGGGAGATTGAGATTGGCTGTGAGGAAGAAGTTGTTGCCCAGGAGGGTGGTGAGAGCCTGGCACAGGCTGCCCAGGGAGGTGGTGGCAGCCTCCTGCCTGGAGGTGTTTGCAGCCAGGCTGGATGTGGCTGTGAGCAAGGAAAGTCACCATAAGGTCTCCTGGGAGCCTTCTCCTCTCCAGCCTGCACAACCCCAACTCCCTCAGTCTGTCCTCACAGCAGAGCAGCTCCATCCCTCTGCTCATCCTCATGGCCCTTCTCTGCCCATGGCAGGGGGTTGGAACCGGATGCTCCTTGAGGTCCCTTCCAACCCTGACGACTCCCTGATTCTATGGCAGCAGGCAATACCTGAGTCACTCAAAGATACAAAACACTCTTCTGAGAGCTTCATCCTCCCACACCCCCACACAAGAGAAAACCAAACCAGAACCCACAGCCCTGTTGCTTTCCTACCCCAGGTTCTTGGCTCTGCAGCTTCCTCCATTAGCTGTCATCTACCAAACTCTGCCTGGGTATGAAAGAATCACAGCCTGGGTTTCCTGAGCTGGAAGCTAAAATGAATGCAACACTTCAAGACTATTGTTCCACTGGAATGAATTTGTCTGCTTGATACTTGCCTGCAACTCCAACTGTTCTCTGGTTTCCATCCAAACCTGGAGGTTCTATTTTAGTGGCACAGGCTTAACCACATAGGTTTTGATTCAGCACATGCAAGCTTACAATGGCTTTGCTCATTCCAGAACTGTTTCCTCCTTATGTATTTAATTCAAGGACCTAGCTGACCCCTTGTGTGAGATGAATCACAAGCTAACCAAGACAAACAAAACAAAAATAAAGCCCTGTAGGACTGAACTGAATGTTGGAGTAGCAGCAAACAAACCCAGGCAGCTTTGTGAGAAGAAGGGAATTGTTTACTGAGATCATAGCCTCACAGAACTGTCAGGGCTGGAAGGGACCTCAAGGCTCAACCAGTCCCAACCCCCTGCCATGGGCAGGGACACCTCACACCACAGCAGGTTGCTCACAGCCACCTCCAGCCTGGCTGCAAACACCTCCAGGCAGGAGGCTGCCACCACCTCCCTGGGCAGCCTGTGCCAGGCTCTCACCACCCTCCTGGGGAACAACTTCTTCCTCACAGCCAATCTCAATCTCCCCATTTCTAGTTTTGCTCCACCCCCCCCGCCCCCATCCCTCTCTGACCCTCAAAAGTCCCTCCCCAGCTTGCTTGGAGCCCCCTTCAGAACCTGCAAGGCCACAATTAGGTCTCCTGGGAGCCTTCTCCTCTCCAGCCTGCACAACCCCAACTCCCTCAGTCTGCCCTCACAGCAGAGCAGCTCCAGCCCTCTGCTCCTCCTCATGGCCCTTCTCTGGACACCTCCAGATGTTTCCTGCAATAGCCTGAGATGTTTGCAGCATCATTCCAGCCATGTTCCCCCTGACTAGCCAGAACTTCTGCAAACTGGATCTCAGACCTCAGGGAGCTCAGAATCCTGTGTAACTGATGACCATCTGGAAAGGGCAGAGCAAAACTGCTTGTTTAGCATCCTGAGGACTGTCAGAGGCAATGGATGAGCACTAATCTGCAGCATGTCCCTGCAGGTGGCTTCCCCTCTAGCAATCCCCTGCCTAATGCCTTTCCCACCTTCTGGCTGCCAGAGCCGATGAAGCAGGACGTTTGTAACCTTCCATTTGTAACCTGGTGGAAGCCCAGAGGAGTTTTCCCCTAATAGGGGTTCCCTGAGTTAAGGCTGGCTTCCTGCAGGAGCACCAGCCTGCCATGCTGCCATCACAGGGTGCCACCACGCCTCTGCCTAGGGGCTCCCACTCCAGCCTCAAAGGCACTCTCAGCGCTGCATTCCCGAGGTGTTAAAAGCTTCAGTTTAACCTTGCATTGCAGCTCCAAGGGGCTGGATTCATGGTTTCTTTCACTCTTGCTCACACACTTCTTTATTTCTTTTACAGTCCTCTCTTCTTACCCACCCAAATCATTCCACTCAAGCACCAAACAGCTCCCAAACTACCACTTAGCCCTCTGGCTCCATCTCATCTCTGCTTTAGCTGCTGATCCTTTCCCACCCCATTCCCTGAGATCCTCAGCCAATTAGAATCATAGAATCACAGAACTGTCAGGGTTGGAAGGGACCTCAAGGCTCAGCCAGTCCCAACCCCCTGCCATGGGCAGGGACACCTCACACCACAGCAGGTTGCTCACAGCCACCTCCAGCCTGGCTGCAAACACCTCCAGGCAGGAGGCTGCCACCACCTCCCTGGGCAGCCTGTGCCAGGCTCTCACCACCCTCCTGGGGAACAACTTCTTCCTCACAGCCAATCTCAATCTCCCCATTGCTAGTTTTGCTCCATCCCCCCCAGTCCTATCCCTCCCTGACACCCTCAAAAGTCCCTCCCCAGCTTTCCTGTAGCCTCCTGCAGATACTTCAAGGCCACAATTAAGTCTCCTGGGAGCCCTTTTATTTCTATTCACACATTCTCTTCACATATTTGTCCTGGTCCCTTTGCTCTTCCTTTGTTCATCTTGGTTGGTTGTCATCTAAACCTTGTTTTCCACACCTCCTGCACATATGTTTGGCAATTCACAGGCCCCACTCTGACTCCCAGGCACCCAGCACCAGAACAAGAGGACACAGTCTCAAGCTGTGCCAGGGGAGGTTCAGACTGGAGGTTAGGAAGAAGTTCTACACAGAGAGAGTGATTGCCCATTGGAATGGGCTGCCCAGGGAGGTGGTGGAGTCACCATCCCTGGAGGTGTTCAGGAGGAGACTTGATGGGGTGCTTGGTGCCATGGGTTAGTTGATTAGGTGGTGTTGGATGATAGGTTGGACTTGATGATCTTGAAGGTCTCTTCCAACCTGCTCTACTCTACTCTACTCTACTCTACCCACTCCACTCTACTCTACTCTACTCTACTCTACTCTACTCTACCCACTCCACTCTACTCTACTCTACTCTACTCTACTCTACTCTACCCACTCCACTCTACTCTACTCTACTCTACTCTACTCTACTCTACTCTACTCTACTCTACTCTACTCCACTCCACTCCACTCCACTCTACTCCACTCCACTCTATTCTATTCTATTCTATTCTATTCTATTCTATTCTATTCTATTCTATTCTATTCCATTCCATTCCATTCCATTCTATTCTATTCTATTCTATTCTATTCTATTCTATTCTATTCCTTCCCTTTCTCAGTCCATGTGTACAGTCACCCAAGCCCTAAATTCCACTTTTGCCTACACTGCATTCCAACTCTTTTCCTTCTTTCCCCTCTGCACTCTGTCAGCAGAAAGGTCCCTGAGAGGCGCATGTGTTGTAGTGCTTGGTTGGAATCCCCAAAGAAGGATGGCTGTGCAGCCCTGAGTAGGTGCACAGCAGATAGACTCCTCAGGGATCTCAGCTGAGCCTCCAGCAAGTCTTTTCTGAACAACTCTGCTTGTCTGTCCTCAGCTGCCTGCTGTTGACCTAGTCTCAGGTGATAGAAGGAGAGACAATGGCCTGCAATTGTGCCAGGGGAGGGTGAGGCTGGACATTAGGAACAATTCCTTTGCTGCCAGAGTGGTCAGGGATTGGCACAGGCTGCCCAGGGAAGTGGTGGAAATCCCATCCCTGGAGGTGTTGCAGGATTCTATGATTCTATGGTTCTATGATTCAATGGTTCTATGATGCTATGATTCTATGATTCTATGATCCAATTGTTCTATGATTCTATGGTTCTATGGTTCAATGGTTCTATGATTCTATGGTTCTATGATTCAATGGTTCTATGATGCTATGGTTCAATGGTTCTATGATTCTATGATTCTATGATTCTATGGTTCTATGATTCAATGGTTCTATGATTCAATGGTTCTATGATTCTGTGGTTCTATGATTCTATGGTTCTATGATTCTATGGTTCTATGGTTCAATGGTTCTATGATTCAGTGGTTCTATGATTCTATGGTTCTATGATTCTATGGTTCTATGGTTCAATGGTTCTATGATTCAATGGTTCTATGATTCAATGGTTCTATGATTCTGTGGTTCTATGATTCAATGGTTCTATGATTCTATGGTTCTATGATTCAATGGTTCTATGATTCAATGGTTCTATGATTCTATGGTTCTATGATTCTATGGTTCTATGGTTCTATGGTTCTATGATTCTATGGTTCCATGATTCTATGGTTCTATGGTTCAATGGTTCTATGATGCTATGGTTCTATGATTCAATGGTTCTATGATTCAATGGTTCCATGATTCTATGGTTCTATGGTTCAATGGTTCTATGATGCTATGGTTCTATGATTCAATGGTTCTATGATTCAATGGTTCTATGATTCAGTGGTTCTATGATTCTATGGTTCTATGATTCAATGGTTCTATGGTTCAATGGTTCTATGATTCTATGGTTCTATGATTCTGTGGTTCTATGATTCAATGGTTCTATGATTCAGTGGTTCTATGATTCTATGGTTCTATGATTCAATGGTTCTATGGTTCAATGGTTCTATGATTCTATGGTTCTATGATTCAATGGTTCTATGATTCTGTGGTTCTATGATTCAATGGTTCTATGATTCTATGGTTCTATGATTCAATGGTTCTATGGTTCAATGGTTCTATGGTTCAATGGTTCTATGATTCTATGGTTCTATGATTCAATGGTTCTATGATTCTGTGGTTCTATGATTCAATGGTTCTATGATTCAGTGGTTCTATGATTCTATGGTTCTATGATTCAATGGTTCTATGGTTCAATGGTTCTATGGTTCAATGGTTCTATGATTCTATGGTTCTATGATTCAATGGTTCTATGATTCTGTGGTTCTATGATTCAATGGTTCTATGATTCAATGGTTCTATGGTTCAATGGTTCTATGGTTCAATGGTTCTATGATTCTATGGTTCTATGATTCAATGTTTCTATGATTCTATGGTTCTATGATTCAATGGTTCTATGATTCTATGGTTCTATGATTCTATGGTTCTATGATTCAATGGTTCTATGATTCAATGGTTCTATGATTCAATGGTTCCATGATTCAATGGTTCTATGGTTCAATGGTTCTATGGTTCAATGGTTCTATGATTCTATGGTTCTATGATTCAATGGTTCTATGATTCAATGGTTCTATGATTCAATGGTTCTATGATTCAATGGTTCTATGATTCTATGGTTCAATGGTTCTATGATGCTATGGTTCTATGATTCAATGGTTCTATGATTCAATGGTTCCATGATTCTATGGTTCTATGGTTCAATGGTTCTATGATTCAATGGTTCTATGATTCTATGGTTCTATGATTCTGTGGTTCTATGATTCAATGGTTCTATGATTCAGTGGTTCTATGATTCAATGGTTCTATGATTCAATGGTTCCATGATTCTATGGTTCTATGGTTCAATGGTTCTATGATTCTATGGTTCTATGATTCTGTGGTTCTATGATTCAATGGTTCTATGATTCAGTGGTTCTATGATTCTATGGTTCTATGATTCAATGGTTCTATGGTTCAATGGTTCTATGATTCTATGGTTCTATGATTCAATGGTTCTATGATTCTGTGGTTCTATGATTCTATGGTTCTATGATTCTGTGGTTCTATGATTCAATGGTTCTATGATTCAGTGGTTCTATGATTCAATGGTTCTATGATTCAATGGTTCCATGATTCTATGGTTCTATGGTTCAATGGTTCTATGATTCTATGGTTCTATGATTCTGTGGTTCTATGATTCAATTCAGGTTCTATGATTCTATGGTTCTATGATTCTATGGTTCTATGGTTCAATGGTTCTATGATTCAGTGGTTCTATGATTCAATGGTTCTATGATTCAGTGGTTCTATGATTCAATGGTTCTATGATTCAATGGTTCCATGATTCTATGGTTCTATGGTTCAATGGTTCTATGATTCTATGGTTCTATGATTCTATGGTTCTATGGTTCAATGGTTCTATGATTCTATGGTGGTTCTATGATTCTATGGTTCTATGATTTCTGTGGTTCTATGATTCAATGGTTCTATGATTCAGTGGTTCTATGATTCAATGGTTCTATGATTCAATGGTTCCATGATTCTATGGTTCTATGGTTCAATGGTTCTATGATTCTATGGTTCTATGATTCTATGGTTCTATGATTCTGTGGTTCTATGATTCAATGGTTCTATGATTCAGTGGTTCTATGATTCAATGGTTCTATGATTCAATGGTTCCATGATTCTATGGTTCTATGGTTCAATGGTTCTATGATTCAATGGTTCTATGATTCAATGGTTCTATGATTCAGTGGTTCTATGATTCAATGGTTCTATGATTCAATGGTTCTATGGTTCAATGGTTCTATGATTCTATGGTTCTATGATTCTGTGGTTCTATGATTCAATGGTTCTATGATTCAGTGGTTCTATGATTCTATGGTTCTATGATTCAATGGTTCTATGGTTCAATGGTTCTATGATTCTATGGTTCTATGATTCAATGGTTCTATGATTCAATGGTTCTATGATTCAATGGTTCTATGATTCTATGGTTCTATGGTTCAATGGTTCTATGATTCTATGGTTCTATGATTCTGTGGTTCTATGATTCAATGGTTCTATGATTCAGTGGTTCTATGATTCTATGGTTCTATGATTCAATGGTTCTATGGTTCAATGGTTCTATGATTCTATGGTTCTATGATTCAATGGTTCTATGATTCTGTGGTTCTATGATTCAATGGTTCTATGATTCAGTGGTTCTATGATTCTATGGTTCTATGATTCAATGGTTCTATGGTTCAATGGTTCTATGGTTCAATGGTTCTATGATTCTATGGTTCTATGATTCAATGGTTCTATGATTCTGTGGTTCTATGATTCAATGGTTCTATGATTCTATGGTTCTATGATTCTATGGTTCTATGATTCAATGGTTCCATGATTCTATGGTTCTATGGTTCAATGGTTCTATGATTCTATGGTTCTATGATTCAATGGTTCTATGATTCTGTGGTTCTATGATTCAATGGTTCTATGATTCAATGGTTCTATGATTCAATGGTTCCATGATTCAATGGTTCTATGGTTCAATGGTTCTGTGGTTCAATGGTTCTATGATTCTATGGTTCTATGATTCAATGGTTCTATGATTCAATGGTTCTATGATTCAATGGTTCTATGATTCAATGGTTCTATGGTTCAATGGTTCTATGGTTCAATGGTTCTATGATTCTATGGTTCTATGATTCAATGTTTCTATGATTCTATGGTTCTATGATTCAATGGTTCTATGATTCTATGGTTCTATGATTCTATGGTTCTATGATTCAATGGTTCTATGATTCAATGGTTCTATGATTCAATGGTTCCATGATTCAATGGTTCTATGGTTCAATGGTTCTATGGTTCAATGGTTCTATGATTCTATGGTTCTATGATTCAATGGTTCTATGATTCAATGGTTCTATGATTCAATGGTTCTATGATTCAATGGTTCTATGATTCTATGGTTCAATGGTTCTATGATGCTATGGTTCTATGATTCAATGGTTCTATGATTCAATGGTTCCATGATTCTATGGTTCTATGGTTCAATGGTTCTATGATTCTATGGTTCTATGATTCTATGGTTCTATGATTCTGTGGTTCTATGATTCAATGGTTCTATGATTCAGTGGTTCTATGATTCAATGGTTCTATGATTCAATGGTTCCATGATTCTATGGTTCTATGGTTCAATGGTTCTATGATTCTATGGTTCTATGATTCTGTGGTTCTATGATTCAATGGTTCTATGATTCAGTGGTTCTATGATTCTATGGTTCTATGATTCAATGGTTCTATGGTTCAATGGTTCTATGGTTCAATGGTTCTATGATTCTATGGTTCTATGGTTCAATGGTTCTATGATTCAATGGTTCTATGATTCAATGGTTCTATGATTCAATGGTTCTATGATTCAATGGTTCCATGATTCTATGGTTCTATGGTTCAATGGTTCCATGATTCTATGGTTCTATGATTCAATGGTTCTATGATTCTGTGGTTCTATGATTCAATGGTTCTATGATTCAGTGGTTCTATGATTCTATGATTCTATGGTTCTATGGTTCAATGGTTCTATGGTTCAATGGTTCTATGATTCTATGGTTCTATGATTCAATGGTTCTATGATTCAATGGTTCCATGATTCAATGGTTCTATGGTTCAATGGTTCTATGGTTCAATGGTTCTATGATTCTATGGTTCTATGATTCAATGGTTCTATGATTCAATGGTTCTATGATTCAATGGTTCTATGATTCAATGGTTCTATGGTTCAATGGTTCTATGGTTCAATGGTTCTATGATTCAATGGTTCTATGATTCAATGGTTCTATGATTCAATGGTTCTATGGTTCAATGGTTCTATGGTTCAATGGTTCTATGATTCTATGGTTCTATGATTCAATGGTTTTATGATTCTATGGTTCTATGATTCAATGGTTCTATGATTCAATGGTTCTATGATTCTATGGTTCTATGGTTCAATGGTTCTATGGTTCTATGATTCTATGTTTCTATGTTTCTAAGGTTCTATGGTTCTATGATTCTATGGTTCTTTGATTCTAAGGTTCTATGGTTCTATGATTCTATGTTTCTATGATTCTAAGGTTCTATGGTTCAATGGTTCAGTGGTTCTATGGTTCTATGGTTCAATGGTTCTATGATTCTATGGTTCTATGAATCTGTGGTTCTATGATTCTAAGGTTCTATGGTTCTATGATTCAATGGCTCTATGATTCAATGGTTCTAAGGTTCTATGGTTCTATGGTTCTATGATTCTATGGTTCTATTAGTCTATGGTTCCATGTTTCCTTGGTTCTATGATTCTATGAGAAGAGAAGGCTCTGAGGTGACCTAATTGTGGCCTTGCAGGATCTCAAAGGGGCTACAGGGAAGCTGGGGAGGGACTTTTGAGAGTCAGAGAGTGATGGGGGGGGGGGAAGGAGCAAAACTAGAAATGGGGAGATTGAGATTGGCTGTGAGGAAGAAGTTGTTCCCCCGGAGGGTGGTGAGAGCCTGGCACAGGCTGCCCAGGGAGGTGGTGGCAGCCTCCTGCCTGGAGGTGTTTGCAGCCAGGCTGGATGTGGCTGTGAGCAACCTGCTGCAGTGTGAGGTGTCCCTGCCCATGGCAGGGGGTTGGGACTGGCTGATCCTTGAGGTCCCTTCCAGCCCTGACAATTCTGTGGCTCTATGATTCTATGACTCTGGTTCTATGGTTCTGTGGCTGTACCTTTGCTCTGTGGACATTAGGACTTTACTCTTTTCCTGCTGGAGCAAGCCCAAGTGCTTGACACCTCTCAGCCAATGCTACAGCAGCTTGGGTTGCAGGGGGCAGGAGAGATGCTGAGGTGTGTTAGGAAGCAGTGATTCCTGGCAACCAGTTTGTTAACAGCTACTGTCCTCCTTGGGACTCTGCTTGCTGGCAAGAATCACTTAGCAGAGAAGCTGCAGTCAGAAGCTATGTTCAGAGGGGGAAAAGGAAATCTTTGACCAAGTCTCTGATTTCTTCATCCCTGGTGAGTTGCTTGTGGCTCACAGAGAATTGCTCAGATTGGAAAAGACCTTTAAGAGCACAGAGCACAAGCATCAGCCTAACACTGCCAAGTCCTTGACTACCCCACAGCCCTCAGCACCACATCCACAGCTCTGAAACCCCTCCAGGGGTGGGGACTGCAGCACCTCCCAGAGCAGCCTAGGACAGTGCCTGGGAGCCCTTGCTGGGAAGAAAATCTTCTCAATATCCAACCTGAAGCTCCCTTGGCACCACTTCAGGCCATTTCCTCTCGTCCCCTCGTTGCTTGGTCGAAGAGACCAACCCCCAGCTTCTTTCAGGGAGCTGTAGAGTGATAAAGTGTCCCTTGAGCCTCTTTTTCTGACTGAGACCTCTTAAATTTCTAACTCTGCAGAATGTCTTCAGTCACACTGGGACTGGAGTGAGTGGGGTGGGCATGGGGACAGGAGGTGTCAGCGGAGCTGGGGAAATCTGCCAGCTGTGCATTACAGACCCAGGGGAGGCTCAGCTGCTCTCACAGGCTGCACAGATGTGCACAGCCCCTGCAAGTTGAGTCCCCTGGGCTGGCATCGCTCTGTCTCACAGCAGGTGACAGCAAAGGTGAATTTGAGCTGATGTGGAGGCCCAGAACCTTGGGAAGCTGAGAGCAGACATGGCCAAGGTAAGGAAATTTGTGTTATGTGAGCTGCAACCTAATCCCCCTGCAGCTGAAGGTCCATCTTGAAAATACAACAACTTTGCAAGCGGCTATTTGAGACTTCCACTGAGAAAGCAGCTGAGTCCTCTCTCCTGCAGTCTGAACCAAAATCCCCTCTAGCCCCCAGCAGCCAGGCACTGGATTAATGGCAGGCAGATTTCAAGGCAGTGCAGGGAGTGGTGGAGCCTGGGAAGCTGAGGCTGCCCACAGAACTCTTACTTTGCTTACAGGACAGTTTGGGGAATGTTTCCTTTCAGAAAGCTGCAAGTTCAGGCTTTGCAAAGCTCTGGAGCCCAGCAGCAAAGACGTGAAGGGGAGGAGATGGATGTGTGCTGCTCACTGCAGCCTGCAGAGAGGGCTGCACTCAGCACTTTCCTCTAATTGCTCCTGCCACGTTGCTTAGCTGGGCTCTGATTTACATAGCTTGCTGCTGGTCACACGGAGCTCCCCTCCCTGCTGCCACACACGAGGAAATTTCCCCTTTTTTCCCCCGTGGATACACAGAAAGGGTTGGGTTGGGAGGGAGCTTCAAGAGCATCCAGTTCCAATCCCCCTGCCATGGGCAGGGACACCTCCCACCAGCACAGCTTGCTCAAGGCCTCATCTAGCCTGGCCTTGAACACCTCCATGGAGGGGACATCCACAGCCTCCCTGGGCAGCCTGTGCCAGTGTCTCACCACCCTCATTCTAAAGAATTTCTTCCTCCTCTCCACTCTCAATCTCCCCTCTCCCAGCTCAAAGCCATTGTCCCTCATCCTGGCACTCCCAGCCCTTGTCCAAAGTCCCTCCCCAGCTCTCCTGGAGCCCCTTCAGATACTGGAAGGTTGTTAGGTCTCCATGCAGCCTTCTCTTCTCCAGGATAAATAGATGAATAAGAATAGAATAGAATAGAATAGAATAGAATAGAATAGAATAGAATAGAGTAGAGTAGAATAGAATAGAGTAAAATAGAATAGAATAGGAGTAGAACAGAATAGAGTAGAACAGAATAGAGTAGAACAGAACAGAACAGAATAGAACAGAATAGAATAGAATAGAATAGAATAGAATAGAATAGAATAGAATAGAATAGAATAGAATAGAATAGAATAGAATAGAATAGAATAGAAGTAGAACAGAATAGAATAGAATAGGAGTAGAACAGAATAGAGTAGAACAGAATAGGAATAGGAGTAGAATAGAATAGAATAGAATAGAATAGAATAGAATAGAATAGAATAGAATAGAATAGAATAGAATAGAATAGAATAGAATAGAATAGAATAGAATAGAATAGAATAGAATAGAATAGTAGAACAGAATAGAGTAGAACAGAATAGGAGTAGAATAGAATAGAATAGAATAGAGTAGAATAGAATAGAATAGAATAGAATAGAATAGAATAGAATAGAATAGAATAGAATAGAATAGAATAGAATAGAATAGAATAGAATAGAATAGAATAGAGTAGAACAGAATAGAGTAGAACAGAATAGGAGTAGAATAGAATAGAATAGAATAGAATAGAGTAGAGTAGAGTAGAGTAGAGTAGAATAGAATAGAATAGAATAGAATAGAATAGAATAGAATAGAGTAGAGTAGAATAGAATAGAATAGAATAGAATAGAATAGAATAGAATAGAATAGAATAGAATAGAATAGACCAGGTTGGAAGAAACCTTCAAGATCATCACTTCAAACCCATCATCCAACATCACCTAATCAATCTGATCTGTGTGGGCTTCTGGCTGACCACTCCCTGAGCACATCTGGAGGTGCAGTTTTGTCTTCTGATTTGTTTTCATTTTGCCTCACTTCAGACCCACACAGAATGTCCACGCCGTGCAATCTCACAGGGATAAGGAGAAGGAGGCAGTTGTCTTGCCTGAGAGATTGCAGCATCACGGGATGTCAGGGCTTGGAAGGGACCCAAAGAGACCTTCCAGTCCAAGCCCCTGCCAGAGCAGGAGCGGAGAATCCAGCACAGGGCACACAGGAACACATCCAGACAGGGCTGGGAAGGCTCCAGAGAAGGAGACTCCACAACCTCTCTGGGCAGCCTGCTCCAGGCCTCTGGGACCCTCACAGTGCAGAAGTTCCTCCTCCTGTTGAGGTGGAACCTCCAGTGCTGCAGTTTCCATCCATTGCCCCTTGTCCTGTCGCAGGGTGCAACTGAGCAGAGCCTGTCCCCTCCCTCCTGACCCCCAGCCCTCAGATATTGATAGACATTGATCAAATCCCTCTCAGCCTTCTCCTCTCCAGACTAAACATAGAATCATGGAATCAATAAGGTTGGAAAAGACCTCAAAGATCATCAAGTCCAAGCTGTCACCCAACACCTCGTGACTAAACCATGGCTCCAAGTGCCACATCCAATCCTTTTTGAACACCTCCAGGGATGGGGACTCCACCACCTCCCTGGGCAGCACATTCCAGTGGCCAATTCCTCTTGCTGGGGAGGGACTTTTGAGGGTGTCAGGGAGGGGTAGGACTGGGGGGATGGAGCAAAACTAGCAATGGGGAGATTGAGATTGGCTGTGAGGAAGAAGTTGTTGCCCAGGAGGGTGGTGAGAGCCTGGCACAGGTTGCCCAAGGAGGTGGTGGCAGCCTCCTGCCTGGAGGTGTTTGCAGCCAGGCTGGATGTGGCTGTGAGCAACCTGCTGCAGTGTGAGGTGTCCCTGCCCATGGCAGGGGTTGGGACTGGCTGATCCTTGAGGTCCCTTCCAGCCCTGACAATTCTGTGATTCTATGGTTATAAACTCAGAGGGAGAAGGTGGTAAATGCAGCAAGGTTAGACATTAGTTCCCTCCAATGCTCTATTTTCAGTCATTCATTAGTCAAAGGAATATTTTAAGCTGAAATGTTCCATGCTTAGCTTCTACCAATTTTAACTGGTTTTCACCTACTAGAATAGGAGGGAGGAAACCATTCTCTGCTCTGGGAGATTTCCTGCTCTGTTAAAATGTTATAGGCAAATTGAGGATTTAATAGAGAGCTTGGCATGCAGATATTCATTACTTTGGAGTACATAGAACCACAGAATTGTTTCTGTTGGAAGAGGCCTCTGAGATCACCCACCCCAGCCACCAACCCAACCCCACCATGGCCACTAAGCCATGGCCCCAAGTGCCACGGCCACAGGTTTCTGGAACACCCCCAGGGCTGGGGACTCCACCACCTCCCTGGGCAGCCTGTGCCCATCCCTGACCAAAGAAGTTTCTCCACATCTGCAACCTAAGCCTCCCCTGGCACAGTTTAGGCCATTTCCTCTTGTTCAATCGACTGATCCTAGAGAGAAGAGGCCAACTTCCACCTCATTCCAGCCTCCTTTCAGGGAGTTGCAGAGAGCAGTGAGGTCTCCCCTCAGTCTCCTCCACACTAAACAATGGAAAGTAATTCTGAGTTAAGCAAGCTTTAAGGAATGCTAAGCTGGCTTTGAGCACCAGGAATGGCTCCTGTCTGTCAAGGGAAGTGCCCTTTGTGTAAGGAAAGGTGCCCACAGGCTGTGGTTTAGGAGCAGATACTGCTTGGCAAATCCAGTCTGTGGAGTGTGAAATGGTCACACTCACCAGGTCATGCTCCCAGCTTTGAGCTCTGGGGAGAACTACAACTTAAATTATTTGGGGACTACAGGAGAGCTGGGGAGGGACTTTGGACAAGGGCTGGGAGTGACAGGATCCACTGGAGTTTGAGCTGGGAGAGGGGAGATTGAGACTGGAGATGAGGAAGAAATTCTTTGCAGTGAGGGTGGTGAGACACTGGCACCTCCCTGGAGGTGTCCAAGGCCAGGCTGGATGAGGCCTTGAGCAGGCTGGGCTGGTGGGAGGTGTCCCTGCCCATGGCAGGGGGTTGGAACAGGATACTCTTGAAGCTCCTTTCCAGCTCAAGCCATTCTGTACCAGCTTGTGACTGCAAGCCCTGCCAGAGAAGGGAGGCGACAGCAGCTGTAAATCCACGTGGGGCTGGACTCCAGCTGAGCAGCTCCCCTGCCTGCCGTGCACATATGCAGGTGTCTGTTTCCATCAGCACGTCCTGACATCCTAGCTGCCACGGCAGGAGAAGCAGCCTGTGCAGTAGTCACAGCCTGTTCCCTCTTCAAAGCTGCAGCTGCAGATGCCCTGACGTGCGCAGAACTCTGCTCACCGCAGCCCTGTGCTGAGCAGCGGCAGCCACGCCAACCAAACTGCACTGAAATACTGCTGGGGGGGTGGGGTTATATCTATCTATCTATCTATCTATCTATCTATCTATCTATCTATCTATCTATAAATCTTCATTTCACTTCAGATTTGGTGTTGTGTGCAGCTGCTTCTTCCCAGAGCATCTCTGCTTGGTGCCATGGTTGAGTTGATCAGATGGTGCTGGGTGATAGGTTGGACTGGATGATCTCTGAGGTCTTTTCCAACCTGGTTAATTCTATCCTATTCTATTCTATTCTATTCTATTCTATTCTATTCTATTCTATTCTATTCTATTCTATTCTATTCTATTCTATTCTATTCTATTCCATCCCACCCTATCGCATCCCATCCCATTCTATTCCATCCCATTCTTTCTATCCTATCCTATCCTATCCTATCCTATCCTATCCTATCCTATCCTATCCTATCCTATCCTATCCTATCCTATCCTTTCTATCCTATCCTATCCTATCCTATCCTATCCTATCCTATCCTATCCTATCCTATCCTATCCTATCCTATCCTATCCTATCCTATCCTATCCTATCCTATCCTATCCTATCCTATCCTTCCTATCCTATCCTATCCTATCCTATCCTATCCTATCCTATCCTATCCTATCCTATCCTATCCTATCCTATCCTATCCTATCCTCCTATCCTTCCTATCCTATCCCTATCCTATCCTATCCTATCCTATCCTATCTATCCTATCCTTCCTATCCTATCCTATCCTATCCTATCCTATCCTATCCTATCCTATCCTATCCTATCCTATCCTATCCTTCCTATCCTATCCTATCCTATCCTATCCTATCCTATCCCTATCCTATCCTATCCTATCCTATCCTATCCTATCCTATCCTATCCTATCCCTATCCTATCCTATCCTATCCTATCCTATCTATCCTATCCTTTCTATCCCATCTTAACCTTCCTATCCTATCCTATCCTATCCTATCCTATCCTATCCTATCCTATCCTATCCTATCCTTCCTATCCTATCCTATCCTATCCTATCCTATCCTATCCTATCCTATCCTATCCTATCCTATCCTATCCTATCCCTATCCTATCCTATCCTATCCTATCCTATCCTATCCTATCCTATCCTATCCTATCCTATCCTATCCTTCCTATCCTATCCTATCCTATCCTATCCTATCCTATCCTATCCTATCCTATCCTATCCTATCCTATCCTATCCTATCCTTCCTATCCTATCCTATCCTATCCTATCCTATCCTATCCTATCCTATCCTATCCCTTCTATCCTATCCTATCCTATCCTATCCTATCCTATCCTATCCTATCCTATCCTATCCTATCCTATCCTATCCTATCCTATCCTATCCTATCCCATCCTATCCTATCCTATCCTATCCTATCCTATCCTATCCTATCCTTCCTATCCTATCCTATCCTATCCTATCCTATCCTATCCTATCCTATCCTATCCTATCCTATCCTATCCTATCCTATCCTATCCTATCCTCCTATCCTATCCTATCCTATCCTATCCTATCCTTTCTATCCCATCTTAACCTTCCTATCCTATCCTATCCTATCCTATCCTATCCTATCCTATCCTATCCTTCCTATCCTATCCTATCCTATCCTATCCTATCCTATCCTATCCTATCCTTCCTATCCTATCCTATCCTATCCTATCCTATCCTATCCTATCCTTCCTATCCTATCCTATCCTATCCTATCCTATCCTATCCTATCCTTCCTATCCTATCCTATCCTATCCTATCCTATCCTATCCTATCCCTTCCTATCCTATCCTATCCTATCCTATCCTATCCCTATCCTATCCTATCCTATCCTATCCTATCCTTCCTATCCTTCCTATCCTATCCTATCCTATCCTATCCTATCCTATCCTATCCTATCCTTCCTATCCTATCCTATCCTATCCTATCCTATCCTATCCTATCCTATCCTATCCTATCCTATCCTATCCTATCCTATCCTATCCTATCCTACCCTATCCTATCCTATCCTATCCTATCCTATCCTATCCTATCCTATCCTATCCTATCCTATCCTATCCTATCCTATCCTAATGGGATCCCCTTCTTGCCTGGAGGGTGGCCTGGCACTAGGAAGCCAAACAGTTCCTGTTTCAGCTCTCCTGCCTGGGAACCATCACGGTGCAGAGCTCCAGGGGGTCTGATACAGACCAAACCTCTCCGGTGGCTCCCACGTCCACTGCTATACTTCTAGAGGTGCATTTTCCATTTCTTCCCCCCCCCCCCCTTCTGCCTTCAGGAAATGCTACAACAAATACCATTTGATTAGAATGAGATCCTGTTGTTACAGATGTGGGTCAGGCTATTTTTGTGTCTGCTTATATAACTCAATTATTTGTTCCCAGCTGAAGCTTGGCTTACGTTGCGTGGAGAAGACCAAGCCTGCTACTTGCCAGAAGAGTAAGTGTTTTAGGATGAATAAATCTAGATGGGCAGCATCTAGGATCTGCAGGGGGCTACAAGAAAGCTGGGGAGGGACTTTTCATAGTATCACAGTGTCATCAGGGTTGGAAGGGACCACAAGGATCATCCAGTTCCAACCCCCGTGCCATGAGCAGGGACACCCCACACTAGATCAGCCTGGCCACAGCCTCATCCAGCCTGGGCTTAAACACCTCCAGGGACGGGGCCTCAACCACCTCCCTGCACAACCCATTCCAGGGCTTCACCACTCTCATGGGGAAGAACTTCCTCCTCCCCTCCAGCCTGAATCTCCCCACCTCCAGCTTCATTCCATTCCCCCTAGTCCTATCACTGCCTGAGATCCTGAGCAGTCCCTCCCCAGCCTTCCTGTAGCCCCCTTCAGATCCTGGAAGGCCACAATGAGGTCACCTGGGAGCCTTCTCTTCTCCAGCCTGAACAGCCCCAACTCCTTCAGTCTGTCCTCACAGGAGAGGTGCTCCAGCCCTCTGCTCCTCCTCCTGGCCCTTCTCTGGACACCTTCCAGCACGTCCACATCCCTCCTGTAATAGGGGCTCCAGAGCTGGAGGCAGTACTCCAGGTGGGGTCTCCCCAGGGCTGAGCAGAGGGGGAGAATCCCCTCCCTTGCCCTGCTGGCCACACTTCTCCTGCTGCAGCCCAGGCTCTGATTGGCTTTCCGGGCTGCAAGTGCACACTGAGAGCTCCTGGTGAGCTTCTCCTCCCCCAGCACCCCCAAGTCTCTCTCCTCAGGGCTGCTCTCCAGCCAGTCCCTGCCCAGCCTGTACTTCTGCCTGAGATTGCCTCCACCCAGCTGCAGGACCCTGCCCTTGGTCTTGTTGAAGCTCCTGAGGTTGGCTTGTGCCCACCTCTCCAGCCTGTCCAGGTCCCTCTGGATGGATCCCTTCCCTCCAGCTGTCTGCTGCACCACACAGCTTGGTGTCATCACAACCTTGCTGAGGCTGCACTCAGTGCCACTGTCCATGGCACCCACAGAGATGTTGAACAAGCCTGGTCCCAGGCCTGATCCCTGAGGGACTCTGCTTGTCCCTGGCCTCCATTGGGCCATGGACCCATTGACAGCCACTCTCTGGGTGCAGCCATCAAGCCAGTTCTGTATCCATCCAGTGGTCACCCATCACACCCATGTGTCACCAGCCTGGAGAGCAGGAGGTGGTGTGGGACAGTGCCGAAGGCTTTGCTCAGGGCCAGGGAAACGACATCAGTTGCTCTCCCTCATCTATTAATGCTGTCACCTGCTCAGAGAAGGCCACCAGGTGTGTCAGGCAGGATTTGCCCTTGGCAAAGCCATGCTGACTGTTCCCAATCACCTCTTCACTGTTCTTCTGAGTCAGCAGTGCCTCCAGGAGGATCTGCTCCATGATCTTTCCGGGCACAGAGGTGAGACTGCCTGGCCTGGAGTTCCCTGGTTCCTCCTTCTTGCCCTTTTTGCAGATGGGAGCAGTGTTTCCCCTTTTCCAGCCTGTGGGGGCTGCCCCAGGCTGCCAGGACTTTTGGAATAGAACAGAGGGGTTTGGCAACCTCACCTGCCAGCTCTCTCAGCACCCGTGGGTGTATCCCGTGGGGTCCCATGGACTTGAACACTTTCAGGTTCTTCAGGTGATCACCAACTTGATCTTCACTTATGATGGGCAGTTCTTCCTCCCTGTCCCTGGCATTGTGGCTGGAGGCCCTTGCAGTGAAGACTGAGGTAAAGAAGTGATTGAGTACCTCAGCCTTTTCCACATCACTTGTGACCAATTCACCACTTTCATTTCTGAGGGACTTTTGAGGGTGTCAGGGAGGGATAGGACTGGGGGGGGTGGAGCAAAACTAGAAATGGGGAGATGGAGATTGGATGTGAGGAAGAAGTTGTTCCCCAGGAGGGTGGTGAGAGCCTGGCACAGGCTGCCCAGGGAGGTGGTGGCAGCCTCCTGCCTGGAGGTGTTTGCAGCCAGGCTGGCTGTGGCTGTGAGCAGCCTGCTGTAGTGTGAGGTGTCCCTGCCCATGGCAGGGGGTTGGAACTGGCTGAGCCTTGAGGTCCCTTCCAGCCCTGACAATTGTGTGATCCTGTGAGAGCATCAGGTTGTGGTGTAGAAGCTCTGCAGGCAATTAAAAGAGTGACTGGGGACACTCTTGGGCACAGATATGGTGCTGAACAGCAAATTAAATGATGATGGGCAAAGTTCTTGCCCACCCCAGTGAGCATGGCTGGGGAGGCTGGCACAGGTCTGGCAGAGCAAACCCTGGCCCTGTCACACCATGGTTCTACTCTTGCTGCTCATTCAAACATAGCTAGGGAAGATCTGTGTCTCATTGGATTGCTGCTCAGAGCTATCTCATCCAAGACAGGGGAAGTCAGCAGTGTTATGGATAGAAAGAGATCATCATTGTCATGGTGATGGAGGGTGTCCCTGCTGGGTGCAGGGGGTTGGGCTAGATGACCTTTGGAGGTCCCTTCCAACCCAAACCATTCTAGGATTCTATGTAGGAGGCAGTTTGTGACAAAAGTTTCTGGGCTGAGAATTGCAGTGCAGAGATTCACAGTCTGTAAGGACAGGCATTACCTCTGGAGTTAACTGAAAGCCATAAAACCTTAATGTCTAGGTTTGAATCCCACTCTAAGGAACATTCTTCACTCCACTGAAGCCTTAGCTCCAAACTAAGGACAGAATCACAGAATCATAGAACACAGTGGGCTGGAAGGGACCCTCAAGAGTCATCTTGTCCAACCCCCCTGCAGGGACATCTCCAACTAGAGCAGGTTGCTCAGGCCTCCATCAAGTTTGACCTTGAATGCCTCCAGGGATGGGGCCTCCACCACATCTCTGGGCAACCTGTTCCAGTGTTTCACCAGCCTCATTGTGCAGAACCTCCTCCTGAGGTCCAAACTAAATCTCCCCTGCTCCAGTTTCATAGAATCATAGAATCAACAAGGTTGGAAAAGACCTCAGAGATCATCAAGCCCAACCTGTCACTCAGCACCTCATGGCTAACTAAACCATGGCACCAAGTGCCACATCCAATCCCCTCTTGAACACCTCCACTCAAACCATTGCTCCTTGTCCTGTCACCACAGATCCTTCTAAACAATCCCTTCCCAGCTCTTCTGGAGCCCCTTCAGGTTCTGGAAGGCTGCTCTAAGGTCTCCCTGGAGCCTTCCCTTCTCCAGGCTGGCCAGCCCCAACTCTCCCAGCCTCTCCTTGTAGGAGAGGTATCATAGTATAGTTTCATAGTATCAGTCAGGGTTGGAAGGGACCACAAGGATCATCCAGTTCCAACCCCCTGCCATGGGCAGGGACACCCCACACTAGATCAGGCTGGCCAGAGCCTCATCCAGCCTGGGCTTAAACACCTCCAGGGACGGGGCCTCAACCACCTCCCTGCACAACCCATTCCAGGGCTTCACCACTCTCATGGGGAAGCCCTCCAAAGGGCTCCAGCACAGAGGAGAGATGCCAGAAGTTAGTCATTAAGAACAGCCCCAGGTGAGGTTTCTGCACCAGCAGTTCCCTTGCAGAGCATCACCACAGTGATTACTTCTGGGAGTGGAGTGAAGAACGTGCCTGGTGCTTTTCAGGATGATCAAATCAAAGCTGTGTGGTGCAGCAGACAGCTGGAGGGACGGGATGCCATCCAGAGGGACCTGGACAGGCTGGAGAGGTGGGCACAAGCCAACCTCAGGAGCTTCAACAAGACCAAGGGCAGGGTCCTGCATCTGGGTCGAGGCAATCCCAGGCACAAATGCAGGCTGGGCAGGGACTGGCTGGAGAGCAGCCCTGAGGAGAGAGACTTGGGGGTGCTGGGGGAGGAGAAGCTCACCAGGAGCTCTCAGTGTGCACTTGCAGCCCGGAAAGCCAATCAGAGCCTGGGCTGCAGCAGGAGAAGTGTGGCCAGCAGGGCAAGGGAGGGGATTCTGCCCCTCTGCTCAGCCTTGCTGAGACCCCACCTGGAGTACTGCCTCCAGTTCTGGAGTCCCTATTACAGGAGGGATGTGGACGTGCTGGAAGGTGTCCAGAGCAGGGCCACGAGGAGGAGCAGAGGGCTGGAGCACCTCTCCTGTGAGGACAGACTGAAGGAGTTGGGGCTGTTCAGGCTGGAGAAGAGAAGGCTCCCAGGTGACCTCATTGTGGCCTTCCAGGATCTGAAGGGGGCTACAGGAAGGCTGGGGAGGGACTGCTCAGGAGATCAGGGAGTGATGGGACTAGGGGGAATGGAATGAAGCTGGAGGTGGGGAGATTCAGGCTGGAGGGGAGGAGGAAGTTCTTCCCCATGAGAGTGGTGAAGCCCTGGAATGGGTTGTGCAGGGAGGTGGTTGAGGCCCCGTCCCTGGAGGTGTTTAAGCCCAGGCTGGATGAGGCTCTGGCCAGGCTGATCTAGTGTGGGGTGTCCCTGCCCATGGCAGGGGGCTTGGAACTAGCTGATCCTTGTGGTCCCTTCCAACCCTGACTGATTCTATGATTCTATGATTCTAAATGCTCATGACACTGTTGGCTCCACCCAGGCTTGCCCAGGTGAGTGGTGAGAGAGGAAACGTCCACTGTTGGGTTTGAGCCAACGATCTCAAAGCTCTTCTGTGCTTTCTTGGATGGGGACAAGGTTTAAATGTCCCCCTGGACACACTCAAAAGCTGAAAGTCCTTCAGCTTTAATTTTTCCAGTTGCAAGATGTGGAAGGCAGGTAGAATCCTAGAATCCTAGAATTGTCTGGGTTGGAAAAGGCCTCTTAAGGTCATTGAGTCCAACCATCGACCCCACACCACCGTGGCCACTGAAGCAGAGTTTCCTGGAACAGGGTAGAGAGGCTTCCCAGCACTGTATGGCAATGTTTACAGTGATTATAGAGCTCCTCTTCCCCTGCCACATCAGCTGCCTTCTACAATTGAAGCCACAGCAGGTTTTTGCCTTGCAAAGAGGTCCCTGGAGGGTGGGAAGCTAGGAGGACTCAGTGTAAAGCTGCAGCTGGTCCAGTAGAGGCCACAAAGATGAGCAGATGATTGTGGCACCTCTCTTATGAAGATAGGCTGAAGGAGTTGGGGCTGTTCAACCTGGAGAAGAGAAGGCTCCAGGGAGACCTTAGAGTTGCATTTCACTATGTGAAGGGGACCAACAGGAAAGCTGGGGAGGGACTGCTCAGAAGGGCCACAGGGTGACAGGATGAGGAGCAATGGTTTGCAATGAGCAGGGCAGATTTAGGTTGGACATCAGGAGGAAGTTCTTCCCCATGAGGGTGGTGAGACACCAGCACAGGTTGCCCAGGGAGGTGGTGGAGGCCCCAGCCTTAGAGGTGGTCAAGATGAGACTTTATGTGGCCCTGAGCAGCCTGATCTAGTTGGAGATGTCCCTGCTGAGTGCAGGGGGGTTGGACAAGATGACCTTTGAAAGTCCTTTCCAACCTGATGCAATCAGTGAATCTGTGAAGTGCTACATGAAGCTTGCCCTGGGACATGTGAAAGCAAACTGATTTCAGCAAGAGAATCTGCTGTGAAGTTCAGCTCCTCCTGAGCACTTCAGTTCTGTCATCACTGGGTGCTGAAATCAAATCATGCTCCAGGAAACAGCAAAGGCAAACCAGCAGGAGCAGATTCTTCCATGAGCTGGCATCAGCCTGCACAGACCACTGCCATCCACAGCTCCCTGCACAAAGGACATCCTGCCTGCTCTGTTGGGGTAGCCAGGAGACTGAGCTCTCCATTGCCATGTGTCTGTTGAACCTTGACATCTCCAGCCAGCAGGTACTCCCACCTCTGGCTGCTGTGCACCACTGGTTTCCTGAGAGTGACTCCCCACTTCCTCGTGATTCTCTAGATAATAGATGGGCTTTGGGCAGACTGATTTCACAGCATCACAGCTCACAGGGTGTCAGGGCTTGGAAGGAACCCAAAGAGACCTTCCAGTCCAACCCTCCTGCCAGAGCAGGAGCAGAGAATCCAGCACAGGGCACACAGGAACACATCCAGACAGGGCTGGGAAGGCTCCAGAGAAGGAGACTCCACAACCTCTCTGGGCAGCCTGCTCCAGGCCTCTGGGACCCTCACAGTGCAGAAGTTCCTCCTCCTGTTGAGGTGGAACCTCCAGTGCTGCAGTTTCCATCCATTGCCCCTTGTCCTATCCCAGGGAGCAAGTGAGCAGAGCCTGTCCCCTCCCTCCTGACCCCCAGCCCTCAGATATTGATAGACATTTATTAAATCCCCTCTCAGGCTTCTCCTCTCCAGACTGAACAGCCCCAGGGCTCTCAGCCTCTCCTCCCCAGGCAGTGCTGCAGTCCCTTCAGCATCCTTGTAGCCCTCCCTTGGACTCTCTCCAGCAGATCCCTGTCCCTCCTGAGCTGGGGAGCCCAGAACTGAACACAGTGCTCAAGATGAGGTCTCAGCAGGGCAGAGTAGAGGGGGAGGAGAACCTCCCTGGATCTGCTGGACACATTCTTCTTGATGCACTCCAGGATCCCATTGGTCTTCTTGGCCACCATGGCACATTACTGTCCCATGGGTAACTTGTTGTCCACCAGCACCCCCAGGTCCCTCTCCATGAGGCTGCCCTCTTCCTAGCACAAGGGGCAGGGTCAGCATCTAGCTGCAAAGCCCAGGGCAAAGATTCCCTTTTGCTTGCTGCAGCTGCTATTTACATTCATGAATATGGCCAAGGGCATCCTGGCTTGTATTGGGAATGGTGTGGCCAGCAGGATCAGGGCAGGGATTGATGCCCTCTGCTCAGCACTGGGAAGGACAGACCTCAAGTACTGGGTTCAGTTTTGGGTGTCTCACTATAAGGAAGGCATTGAGAGGCTGGAGTGTGTCCAGAGAAAGGCAATGAAGCTGGAGAAGGGTCTGGAGAACAGGGCTGGGGAGGAGCAGCTGAGGGAGCTGGGGGTGTTCGGTGTTCAGTGTGAAGAGGAGACTGAGTAGAGACCTCCTTGCTCTCTACAGCTCCCTGAGAGGATGCTGCAGTGAGGTGGGGGTTGGGCTCTGCTCCTAAGGAACATGTGATAGAAGTGGTCTCAAGATGCACCATGGGAGGTTCTTCACTGAAAGGGTTGTCAGGCACTGGCACAGGCTGCCCAGGGAGGTGGTGGAGTCACCATCCCTGGGGGGTTTCAAAGCCATGTAGGTGTGGTGCTTGGAGATACAGCTCAGAGGTGAACTTGGTAAGGTAGAGGTCATGGTTGACTTGAGGACCTCAGAGATCCTTTCCAACCCAAATGATTGTGTGTCTATCAATCCATGCTAATGGGTGTGCAGCCAGTGTCCACTCTGGTGGCCCAGGAACTGGAAGCCATGAGTCCACAAAGCCAGATGACTATGGATGGGCCACAATGGACTCCAAATGCACCTGAGTCTGCATCATCCATGTGCTGTCACCCCCAGAACCAGGCTCCACTCCTGTTCTCCGGTGCTCTTCCAAGAGGCAGTGCTGGTGCTGTGTGTCCACCTGACACAAGGTCCCTGGGAAAGGTCCTGAAGGATGCCCTCACTGGGTGCTGTTGTACAAGGGCTGCTGGGCCTCCAGCCAGAGGGGGTGTGTTGCCTGCTGCTCTCATTGCAGCCACACTGAGAATCGCAGAAGTGTTTGGGTTGGAAGAGACCTCCAAGATCAGAGTCCAACCCTTGACCCAACCCCACCATGGCCATCAAACCATGTCCCCAAGTGCCACAGCCACAGTTTTCTTGAACATCTCCAGGGATGGGGACTCCACCACCTCCCTGGGCAGCCTCTGCCAATCCCTGACCACTGCTGCAGCAAAGAAATTTTTCCTCATCTCCAACCTGAACCTCCCTGGCACAATTTCAGGCCATTGCCTCTCCTTCTATCACCTGAGCCTAGGGAGAATAAACTTGGTTGGCCTAGCAGGTACCTGCTCTTCTGCCATCCTAGTTCTGAGTGCCAGGTAAGGAGAAATGTCCTCTCAACGCCCAAAGATCATGGAATCATTGACTAAATAAGGTTGGAAAAGACCTCAGAGATCATCAAGTCCAACCTGTCACCCAACACCTCCTGACAACTAGACCATGGCTCCAAGTGCCACCTCCAATCCCCTTTTGAACACCTCCAGTGATGGTGACTCCACCACCTCCCTGGGCAGCACATCCCAGTGGCCAATTCCTCTTTCTAGGAAGAACTTTCTCCTCACCTCCAGTTTAAACCTCCCCTGGCACAGCTTGAGGCTGTGTCCTCTTGTTCTGGTGCTGGGTGCTGTGAGAGACTACAGCTTGTCTCTCCCGATGTGACTCAACAAAGATGAAATCACCTTTCCTGCTTGCCCAGACAGCAGCTGATGTGTATTGGGCAGAACCACTGGAACGACCCAGGCCAGGCCACCCTCGGGCATATGCATAAGGCAAGATGATCACCCATCAGATACCCCGGCAAGGGAGGATGGTGAGACAATGGATTCACCACCTGGCCCCTGATTTCCTGAGGGACAATACTTGGGCACATAGCTAAGGGCGGAAAAACCGTATAAAAGACTTGAGCAACCGCTGGCTGGGTGGAAGAAGAACACAGGACCCAAACCACAGCCGAAGGAAAAGACAGAAGGAAAACGCGGATGAAGGAAAACACAGGAGAAGGACACGCTGCTGAGAAGGAAAACACAAGAGGAGGAAGAGCCCGGGGCAGTGCTGCTCCGGAGACAAACCGGGAGAGGCAGAATGACAGAGGCATCACCGCGGAGCCTGGCAGCAGCAAGCGGAGGGCAGCGACCGTCGCCGGGCGACACAGCGGATCTTGGACTCCGTGCCCTAAGTTCCCCTGCTGCAACCCCTGGAGCTGAAGAGGCTGCCCAGAGGACCACCTCTCTTCTACAGCCACAGCCTCAGCAGCCTCGCTCTACAGACCCAACACCTCCTGCAGCACCACAGACTCAAGCTGGCTTGGGGGTGAGAGGGGTGTGGTGACATAATTCCTTTCCTCCTCTCTCTTTCTTCTCTCTCTCCCTCTCTGTTTTCTCTCTCCCCTTCTGATCCACCCACTTTATTTGTGTAATCAATAGTCTAGCTGTTGATATCTTGGCCTGGTTTGTGCCTCTCATTTCACAACACGGGAATATTCAAACCCACTGAGGCTCTTGCCCTCTCCAGACCGAGACAGACAGAATCATAGAATCATAGAATCATAGAATCGGTCAGGGTTGGAAGGGACCACAAGGATCAGCTAGTTCCAAGCCCCCTGCCATGGGCAGGGACACCCCACACTAGATCAGCCTGGCCAGAGCCTCATCCAGCCTGGGCTTAAACACCTCCAGGGACGGGGCCTGAACCACCTCCCTGGATAACCCATTCCAGGGCTTCACCACTCTCATGGGGAAGAACTTCTTCCTCACCTCCAGCCTGAATCTCCCCACCTCCAGCTTCATTCCATTCCCCCTAGTCCTATCACTGCCTGAGATCCTGAGCAGTCCCTCCCCAGCCTTGCTGTAGCCCCCTTCAGATCCTGGAAGGCCACAATGAGGTCACCTGGGAGCCTTCTCTTCTCCAGCCTGAACAGCCCCAACTCCTTCAGTCTGTCCTCACAGGAGAGGTGCTCCAGCCCTCTGCTCCTCCTCCTGGCCCTGCTCTGGACACCTTCCAGCATGTCCACATCCCTCCTGTAATAGGGGCTCCAGAACTGGAGGCAGTACTCCAGGTGGGGTCTCACCAGAGCTGAGTAGAGGGGGAGAATCCCCTCCCTTGCCCTGCTGGTCACACTTCTCTTGCTGCAGCCCAGGCTCTGATTGGCTTTCCGGGCTGCAAGTGCACACTGAGAGCTCCTGTTGAGCTTCTCGTCCCCCAGCACCCCCAAGTCTCTCTGCCTGGGAGAAGAGACCAACCCCCTCCTGGCTACAACCTCCCTGCAGGGAGTTGGAGAGAGCAAGAAGGTCTCCCCTGAGCCTCCTCTTCTGCAGGCTAAGCAACCCCAGCTCCCTCAGCCTCTCCTCACAGGGCTGTGCTCCAGATCCCTCCCCAGCTTTGTTGCCCTTCTCTGGACACCTTCAAGTCTCTCAATGTCCTTCTTGAACTGAGGGGCCCAGAACTGGACACAGGACTCAAGGTGTGGCCTAACCACTGCTGAGCACAGGGCACAATGACTTCCCTGCCTGCTCCTGCTGGCCACACCATTCCTGATGCAGGCCAGGATGCCATTGGCCTTCTTGGCTGCCTGGGCACACTGCTGGCTCCTGTTCAGCTGCTGTCAACCAGCACCCCCAGGTCCCTCTCTGCCTGGCTGCTCTCAGCCACTCCAACCCCAGCCTGTAGCTCTGCCTGGGGTTGTTGTGGCCAAAGTGCAGCACCTGGCACTTGGACTTGTTGAATGCCATCCTGCTGGACTCCACCCAGAGATGCTTTGTTCAACCTTTGCCCCAGTCCAGCTGCATTCCTGTTTGCCTTCCACTGCCTTCAACCACTGGCACCAGGCTTTTGCCTCAAGGGGCAGCCTGTTCAGTGGCAGGAAGCCCGGGCCTCATCCCACCTGCATCAGGCACATCTGGCCCGGCACACGCGAGCTCTCTCACACCACCGACACCTTTGGGAAGCAGAGGGATTTGTTGACCTGCTGGAACTCACTATTAGATGAAAAGGGACTGAAAATAAAGAAAATAAGTAAAAAAGGAGAGCCCCCCCATGCATGCTTTGAGTCATCCAAGCTCATGCCTTGCAGAAGCAGAATCTGGGACTCTTCCCTCTTCAGCTGCTGCTAGGATCAGTTTATATTTCACTAGGGAGGGCCACATGTGCTTGTGAGTCACTGAGCCTGACACGTGGTGCTGTAAACACTCTTCTGCTGCTCTCCCCCTGCCATCCTGCCTTGAGGACCTTGGGTGGGACTTCCCTCTCCTCCCCACATGCTGTCAGGCTTTGCCATCCAGGCAGACCCCCAGGTCCAACTCTTCCTTCAGTTCCACAGATTTTCCAGCACCAGTTATGGAGCCAGTCTTACAGCCCCTTCATTTGTTGCCTGCTTCAGTAGAACTGTTCATGGAGTCACAGAGCTGCTGAGCTTGGAAGAGACCTTTGAGATCACCAAGTGATCCAGAGCTCACAGCCCCAGCCCTGCTGCTGAGCCACTGCCACTACCCCACAGCCCTCAGCACCACATCCGTGCAGCTCTGAAACCCCTCCAGGGATGGGGACTGCAGCAGCTCCCTGGGCAGCCTGGGACAGGGCCTGAGAGCCCTTGCTGGGAAGAGATTGCTCCTGATCTCCAACCTGCACCTCCCCTGGCACAGCTTGGGGCTGTTTCCTCTAGCCCTGTCACTTGCTGCCTGTGAGAAGAGACCAACCCCCACCTGGCTCCAAGCTCCTTTCAGGGAGCTGTAGAGAGCAGTGAGGTCTCCCTACAGTCTCCCCTTCTGAAGACTAAACAGCCCCAGCTCCCTCAGCCATTCCTCACAAGATTCCTCTTCAAGGCTCTTCCCATGCCCCAGCACCTCAATGTCCTCCTTGGAGTGAGGGGACCAAAACTTGTCCATGTGAGGAGTGAGGGTGCAGCCCCTTCTGCTTTGGCTTCTGCTGCTGAGGGTCGTGTTTGCTCCCGTGCTGCCTCAGCAATCTGCCTTCTTCAGGCACATTTCCAACCACCACCTCAGCTCTCAGAGTGCTCACTGCCTTTGGATGGCAGCTTGAAGAGGCTCTCCAGCGCCAGGCTCTGCAGCAAGGCTGCTCTGAGCTGCATGGCTGGAGCCAAAGCCCCTCACTAAGGGCACCGGTGATGGCTCTGGCACAGAGTGTGCCACACACCCTAGAGGAGAGCAGGCAGGGGCACAGCTCCATGGCACAGAGGCTGCCACACACCCTAGAGGAGAGCAGGCAGGGGCACAGCTCCATGGCACAGAGGCTGCCACACACCCTAGAGGAGAGCAGGCAGGGGCACAGCTCCATGGCACAGACTGTGCCACACACCTAGAGAAGAGCAGGCAGGGGCACAGCTCCATGGCACAGACTGTGCCACACACCCTAGAGGAGAGCAGGCAGGGGCACAGCTCCATGGCACAGAGGCTGCCACACACCCTAGAGGAGAGCAGGCAGGGGCACAGCTCCATGGCACAGAGGCTGCCACACACCCTAGAGGAGAGCAGGCAGGGGCACAGCTCCATGGCACAGAGGCTGCCACACACCCTAGAGGAGAGCAGGCAGGGGCACAGCTCCATGGCACAGACTGTGCCACACACCCTAGAGGAGAGCAGGCAGGGGCACAGCTCCATGGCACAGAGGCTGCCACACACCCTAGAGGAGAGCAGGCAGGGGCACAGCTCCATGGCACAGAGGCTGCCACACACCCTAGAGAAGAGCAGGCAGGGGCACAGCTCCATGGCACAGACTGTGCCACACACCCTAGAGGAGAGCAGGCAGGGGCACAGCTCCATGGCACAGAGGCTGCCACACACCCTAGAGGAGAGCAGGCAGGGGCACAGCTCCATGGCACAGAGGCTGCCACACACCCTAGAGAAGAGCAGGCAGGGGCACAGCTCCATGGCACAGACTGTGCCACACACCCTAGAGAAGAGCAGGCAGGGGCACAGCTCCATGGCACAGACTGTGCCACACACCCTAGAGAAGAGCAGGCAGGGGCACAGCTCCATGGCACAGACTGTGCCACACACCCTAGAGAAGAGCAGGCAGGGGCACAGCTCCATGGCACAGACTGTGCCACACACCCTAGAGGAGAGCAGGCAGGGGCACAGCTCCATGGCACAGAGGCTGCCACACACCCTAGAGGAGAGCAGGCAGGGGCACAGCTCCATGGCACAGACTGTGCCACACACCCTAGAGAAGAGCAGGCAGGGGCACAGCTCCATGGCACAGAGGCTGCCACACACCCTAGAGAAGAGCAGGCAGGGGCACAGCTCCATGGCACAGACTGTGCCACACACCCTAGAGGAGAGCAGGCAGGGGCACAGCTCCATGGCACAGACTGTGCCACACACCTAGAGAAGAGCAGGCAGGGGCACAGCTCCATGGCACAGACTGTGCCACACACCCTAGAGGAGAGCAGGCAGGGGCACAGCTCCATGGCACAGACTGTGCCACACACCCTAGAGAAGAGCAGGCAGGGGCACAGCTCCATGGCACAGACTGTGCCACACACCCTAGAGGAGGCAGGCAGGGGCACAGCTCCATGGCACAGACTGTGCCACACACCCTAGAGAAGAGCAGGCAGGGGCACAGCTCCATGGCACAGACTGTGCCACACACCCTAGAGAAGAGCAGGCAGGGGCACAGCTCCATGGCACAGACTGTGCCACACACCCTAGAGGAGAGCAGGCAGGGGCACAGCTCCATGGCACAGACTGTGCCACACACCCTAGAGAAGAGCAGGCAGGGGCACAGCTCCATGGCACAGACTGTGCCACACACCCTAGAGAAGAGCAGGCAGGGGCACAGCTCCATGGCACAGACTGTGCCACACACCCTAGAGAAGAGCAGGCAGGGGCACAGCTCCATGGCACAGACTGTGCCACACACCCTAGAGAAGAGCAGGCAGGGGCACAGCTCCATGGCACAGACTGTGCCACACACCCTAGAGGAGAGCAGGCAGGGGCACAGCTCCATGGCACAGACTGTGCCACACACCCTAGAGAAGAGCAGGCAGGGGCACAGCTCCATGGCACAGACTGTGCCACACACCCTAGAGGAGAGCAGGCAGGGGCACAGCTCCATGGCACAGACTGTGCCACACACCCTAGAGAAGAGCAGGCAGGGGCACAGCTCCATGGCACAGACTGTGCCACACACCCTAGAGAAGAGCAGGCAGGGGCACAGCTCCATGGCACAGACTGTGCCACACACCCTAGAGGAGAGCAGGCAGGGGCACAGCTCCATGGCACAGACTGTGCCACACACCCTAGAGAAGAGCAGGCAGGGGCACAGCTCCATGGCACAGACTGTGCCACACACCCTAGAGAAGAGCAGGCAGGGGCACAGCTCCATGGCACAGACTGTGCCACACACCCTAGAGAAGAGCAGGCAGGGGCACAGCTCCATGGCACAGACTGTGCCACACACCCTAGAGAAGAGCAGGCAGGGGCACAGCTCCGTGGCACAGAGCCCTCTGGTGGTGCCCTCTTCCTCGTTGATGGTCAGGCTATTGGCTGTGTTCAGCTCTCGGTCTGCCCCTGGGAACCTGCTTTTATGAAGCCTGGAAAGCTGCTGCTCTTCCAGCTCTGCCTGCCACATGCTCCCTCCCTTCCTCTCCCTTTCCTTCCTTGCCACCCCACACTGCTTGCCCTTTTCCACTCCACTCCTCCTCGGGGCTAAGCCTCTCTTTCACTTCTCCCCACCTTCCTCCTCCCTCAGGACCTTCACTCTCAGTGACTTCTTTTGGGCTATCTTCTATTTCAGGTTGCACAGCCTCTGCTGTATCTTTCAGTCAAAGAGCCATAGAGTGTTCCAGGCCAGAAGGCAGCTCCAAAGCTCACCCAGCCCAAGCCCCTGCACTCAGCAGGGACTTCCCCAGCTAGATCAGGTTGCCCAGAGCCCTCTCCAGCCTCACCTTGAATATCTCCAGGGATGGAGCCTCAACCACCCCCTGAACCACCTGTTGCAATGTTCCAGCAGCCTCCTGGTGCAGAACTTGTTCCTCACATCCAGTCTAAATCTGCTCTGCTCTAGTCTGAAGCCATTGCCCCTGGTCCTGTCCCTGCAGGCCTCTGCAAACAGTCTCTCTCCATCCTTCAGATGGAGAGCCCCCTTCAGGTACTGGCACGTTGCTATTAGGTCTCCCTGGAGCCTTCTCTTCTCCAGGCTGAACAGCCCCAGCTCCCTCAGCCTGTCCTTGTAGCAGAGCTGCTCCCACCCCCTGATCATTCTCATGGCCTCCTCTGGATCCTCTCCATCAGGTCCATGTCCTTCTTCTACTGAGGACGCCTCCCCCTGCCAGTCAAACTGAGGTGCTCTCCAGCTTCCTTCAACTGGTGCAGGATTTTGCCAGTGCTCCAAGCCCTTCCCTAATGCCTAACCCACACATCCAGGCTTCTAACTTCAGTATTCTCCTGGCTTAAGGGTGCTCAGGCATATTCCCAAGGGATCCTAATTTGCATTTGACCCACTCTTACAAATGACTTTTCCTGCTTTTACACCTCATTATTCTGGTCCAATGCTTCCCAAACTCTCTACTGGCAGTATTGCTCTGGTTGCCCAGAGATGTGCTGGAGGCCCCATCCCTGAGGACATTCAAGGTCAAACTTGATGGGGCCCTGAGCAAGCTGCTCTAGTTGGAGATGTCCCTGCAGAGGGTTGGACAAGATGACCTTTGAGGGTCCCTTCCAGCCCACTGCATTCAATGATTCTGTGATTCTGTCCTTAGTTTGGAGCTAAGGCTCACTGCAGGGCAGTAGGACAAGGTGACCTTCAGGGGGCCCTTCCAACCCCATGCATTCTGTGACTCTATGATTCACATCTGCACTGCCAATCCCTGCTGTGGGTCTAAGACTGGATGTCTTTAACCAGAGAGTGCAGTCCTCAGAGGGACTTAGATAGTCCAGGGGTGAACACTGGGAAGTGTAATCTTCTGTGGTGGTGTTTAAGAAGAGCCTGGATGAGGCCCTTGGTGCCATGGTTGAGTTGATTGGATGGTGCTGGGTGATAGGTTGGACTTGATGATCTCCAAGGTCTTTTCCAACCTGAAGGGAGGTTGTAGTCAGGTGGGGGTTGGTCTCTTCTCCCAGGCACCCAGCAGCACAACAAGAGGACACAGTCTCAAGTTGTGCCAGGGGAGGTTTGGGCTGGATGTTAGGAAGAAATTCTTCCCAGAAAGAGTAATTGGCCATTGGAATGTGCTGCCCAGGTTGGTGCTGGAGTCACCACCACTGGATCTGTTTAAGAGGAGCCTGGATGAGGCTCTTGGTGCCATGGTTTAGTTGATTAGATGGTGCTGGGTGATAGGTTGGACTTGGTGATCTCTGAGGTCTTTTCCAACCTGGTCTGGTCTATTCTATTCTATTCTATTCTATTCTATTCTATTCTATTCTATTCTATTCTATTCTATTCTATTCTATTCTATTCTATTCTATTCTATTCCATTTCATTCCATTCCATTCCATTCCATTCCATTCCATAGTAGCTTTGTGGTGGGTTGAAAATCCATCCACCCCCCCCACCTATGCCCCCCAACGTTAAATTTCTTTCCATTCTATTACCTTCTGTTCCAGATCCGTGGAAAATGTTAAAGGGGCATCCCAAAACTCCCAGAAGCATAAACAGCATTTCATTTCTTTTGCCAAGGATTGTCCTCATGGCCTTTTTTCTGCCCTCCTGGTTTGGCCTGGGGAAGAACCATGTGGCAGACTGGTGACTGTCACTGGTGAATCATAGAATCAATCAGGATGGAAAAGACCTCAGAGATCATCAAGTCCAACCTGTCACCCAACACCTTATGACCACTAGACCATGGCACCAAGTGCCACATCCAGTCCCCTCTTGAACCCCTCCAGGGATGGCGACTCCACCACCTCCCTGGGCAGCACATTCCAATGGTTAACAACTCCCTCAGGGAAGAACTTTCTCCACACCTCCAGCCTAAACCTCCCTGGTGCAGCTTGAAGAAAGGTCACACAGAGAGCTGCACAGGTTGCTGGAAGGGTGATAAAATGTCACCTGTAGACTCCTTTCAAGAAACAAGGCCATCTTTGAGGCATCTTAGTGTGTACAGTAGAAATCAAGAGCCCAGGAATGCCAAGCAACTTGGTAACAAGGAAATACTGATTCCCAGTTGATGATTAGATGTTCTCTGAGAAGGCATGGAACCATAAAATTGTTTGGGTTGAGAGAGAGCTCCAAGATCATCCAGTCCAAGCATCCACCCAACACCACCATGGCCACCAAACCATGTCCCCAGTGCCATGGCCACGGACACCTCCGGGCATGGGGACTCCACCACCTCCCTGGGCAGCCTGTGCCAGTCCCTGACCACTCTTGCAGCAAAGACATTTTTCCTCCTCTCCAACCTAACCCTCCCCTGGCACAATTTCAGGCTGTTTCCTCTTTGTCACCTGAGACTAGGGAGAAGAGACCAACCCCCACCTGGCTCCAACCTCCTTTCAGGGAGCTGTAGAGAGCAATGAGGTCTCCCCTCAGCCTCCTCTTCTCCACACTAAACACCCCCAGCTCCCTCAGCTGCTCCTCCCCAGCTCTGTTCTCCGGACCCTTCCCCAGCTCTGGTGCCCTTCTCTGGACCTGCTCTAGCACCTCAGTGTCTTTCCTGCAGTGAGTAGCCTCAAGACTGAAGGCAGTGTTGGAGGTGCTCTCACCATTCCAGCTAAGATGCTTTCAGCTGCTAGGCATAGTGCAGGAGTTGTTCAGAGAGAAGATGAATGAGTCAGATTCCACACTCAACACGTAGTAAAGTGGCTGCCAGGCCTCAGCTTTAGAGCTTGCTGGGTTTGTAAGAAGTGGCAAGGAAGGAGTTGGTGGGGATGACAGCTGGCTGCTGGAAACATTTGCAGTTCAGTGCCATTGCTGCTGGCTTTGTGACAGTGGCAAGTGGTGGGCCAAGGGCAGGGGTCGGTGACAAGTGCTCTGTGCTTGTGTCGCTGGTGCAAAGGGTTTGGCAGGAAGCTGTTAGCACAGAAGAGGATGTCCATGTGCAGGGCTTCTGAAGACACTCCACCCAACCCCACCATGGCCACCAAACCCTGTTCCCAAGTGCCATGGCCACAGGTTTCTTGAACCCCTCCAGGGATGGGGACTCCACCACCTCCCTGGGCAGCCTGTGCCAATCCCTGACCACTCCTGCAGCAAAGAAATTTTTCCTCATCTCCAACCTAACCCTCCCCTGGCACAATTTCAGGCCATTTCCACTCCTTCTATCACCTGATCCTACGCAAAAGAGACAATGATGTTGGCAAAAACATCAAATCCAGACAAATTCAAAGGCAAGTTCCAATTTCTCTTTTCAAAATCACCTACCTGCCCTGGGCAGCCTGCTACAAGCTTTGAGAAAGCTGGTAGGAGAAAAGTGTCTTCTAATCTCCAACCTAACCCTCTCCTGGCACAATTTGAGGCCATTTCCTCTCCTTCTGCCACCTGAGAGTAAGGAGAAGAGCCCAACCCCCACCTCACTGCCACCTCCTTTCAGGGAGCTGTAGAGAGCAATGAGGTCTCCCCTCAGCCTCCTCCAGGCTAAACACCCCCAGCTCCCTCAGCTGTTCCTCCCCAGCCCTGCTCTCCAGACCCTTCCCCAGCTTGGTTGCCCTTCTGTAGGGCCCCAAAGCTGTAAACCCAACACACAACCTCAGTCACCGTGGCGCCTTTCTTTCCTCTGACCACCTTAAACGGCGTTCGAGATCTGGGCTTCGGGAGCCAAGTGTGAGGATGCTCATGGGCTTGCCCTTAGCAAAACAATCAGCACTTGGCTCCAGCACAAGCACCTATTCAACCACTTATAAGAATACTCTGAGAGAGACCAAAATTAGCTGCTCCAAAATCTGTCATTAAGGATCCTGCCAAGATCACACCCAACGTCGTGCTCCCATCGAGCAGCGAGCGTGCACAATTGTCTTCAGAGTACAGATGGGAGCCTGGTGTTCAACCAAATGCCGACACAACTCATGTTTAAAGAGCATATTTGACTACTGCTTAATCTATTTTCCCTCAATAAATGTTTATTGACAAAATAATGGGTTTATTGCATGTCAAGAGCTGCCACAGTATGATCGGGGCTCAGATCGAAGAAGGGACAGAGAACAGAAGGTTCCTCTTATTAATTCCCCAAGTCCCTTGACTTTGCTCAGAGAGCAAAGTACTGATCCAATGTCTCTGCCATGTCTTGGTTCAAAAGCTTAGTTTCAGTTCTGATGTCCAATACAGGTCCTTCATAGAATCGTAGAATGGTCCAGGCCAGAAGGCAGCTCCAAAGCTCATCCAGTCCAACCCCCCTGCAGTCAGCAGGGACAGCCCCAACTAGATCAGGTTGCCCAGAGCCCTCTCCAGCCTCACCTGGAAGATCTCCAGGGATGGAGCTCCAGCAACCTCCCTGGGCAACCTGTTCCATGTTCCACCACCCTCACAGTAAAGAATTTGTTCTTAATATCCAATCTCGATCTGCTCTGCTCTAGTCTGAAGCCATTGCCCCTGGTCCTGTCCCTGCAGGCCTTTGCAAACAGTCTCTCTGCAGCCTTCTTGTAGGCTCCTGCAGGCACTGGCAGGCTGCTATTAGGTCTGCCTGGAGCCTTCTCTTCTCCAGGCTGCACACCCCCAGCTCCCTCAGCCTGGCCTCACAGCAGAGCTGCTCCAAGCCCCTGAGCATTCTTCTGGCCTCCTCTGGTCCCTCTCCATCAGGTCCATGTCCTTCCTGTGCTGAGGGCTCCAGAGCTGCACACAGCACTGCAGGTGAGGTCTCACCAGAGCAGAGCCAAGTGGCAGAATCACCTCTCTGGCTCTGCTGGCAATGCTGCTCTGGATGCAGCCCAGGCTGGGATTTGCCTTCTGTGCTGCCAGCTCACCCTGCCTGCTCCTGGCCAGCTTCTCATCCATCAGCACCCCCAAGTCCTTTTTCTCAGGGCTGCTTTCCATCCCTGCTTTCCACAGTCTGTACTGACAGTGAGGATTGTTCTGGCCCAGGGGCAGAACCTCATGAGGTTCATCTGGGCCACCTCTGCAGCTTCTCCAGGGCCTTCTGGATGCCATCCTGTCCCTCTGGTGCCACTCAGCTTGGTGTCACCTGCACACTGCTGATGGTGCCTCGATCCCACTGCTGATATCATTGGGGTTTTTCCACCTGTGTCATCATTTTCTGTAAGGAGCTACACCAGGACTTCTGCAGGACTGGATGGGTTAGAATATGACAGAGGTTTACAGGTTCTGTCACAGAATGGTTTTAGTTGGAAGAGGCCTTAAAGGTCATCCAGTCCAACTCTTAACTCAGCACTGTTAGGTCACCACTAAACTGTGTCCCTGTCCACACCTCTCAAACCCCTCCAGGGATGGGGACTACATCATTCCCCAGGCAGCCTCTTCCAGGGCTTCACAACCCTTTTGGGGGAAAAAGCTTTCCTAATGGCCAACCTAAATGTCCCCTGAGAAATGTCAGGACAAAACTTATCTGGTTTCAAGGTCCTTCAGTCATCAAAATCTGTGTTTCCCTAGCTGAGGGGAGACCTCAATGCTCCCTGAAAGGAGGCTGCAGTGAGGTGGGGGTTGGGCTCTTCTCTCTCAGATCTCAGGAAATGGCCTGGAACTGTGCCAGGGGAGGTTATGTTGGAGATGAGGACAAGTTTCTTTGCTGCAAGAGCGGTCAGGGATTGGCAGAGGCTGCCCAGGGAGGTGGTGGAGTCCCCATGCCTGCAGGTGTTCAAGAAGTACGTGGCATTTGGGGACAAGGTTTAGTGGCCATGGTGGGGTTGGGTTGATGCTTGGACTGGGTGATCTCGGGGAGCTTTTCCAACCTAAACAATTCTGTGGTTCTAAGACTTCTCAGAGAATATCTAAGCATAAACTGAGAATCAATATTCACATCTTACCCAATTCCTTGGTTGGAATTGGTGATCCTGAGGCTCTTTCCCAACCTCAATGTTTCTGTGATTCCGTGACACCTGTGGCCCTGGCACCTGGGGACAAGGTTTAGTGGCCATGGTGGTGTTGGGTTGGTGCTGGACTGGATGAGCTTAGAGGGCTTTTCCAACCCAAACAATTCTCTGATTCTATGAATTCTTGGTGAGTACAGTGAAGCAATGAAAG
>CM066579.1:1942500-2040000 GCA_033816785.1 Picus viridis | reverse complement strand
AGTCTTCTCCAGCCTGCACAACCCTAACTCCCTCAGTCTGTCCTCACAGCAGAGCAGCTCCAGCCCTCTGCTCCTCTAGTGGCCCTTCTCTGGACACCTTCCAGCACCTCCAGAGCCTTCCTGGCACAGAGGCTCCAGAACTGGACACAGTACTCACCTTAGAGATACATTCTGTGGTTATGTCCAGTGTTGCTTGCCTGATATATGTATGAGTGTGTATATACACACACACAGAGAGAATTGCATCAGAGAATGGGTTTGGTTGGAAAAGCCCTTTCAGATCATCCAGTCCAGCCATTCTCTAACTCAGCACCACATCTCTGCCTCTCTCTAGCAACCCCAAGAATGAGCATTCAACCACCTCCCTAGGCAGCTCTTGGAGAGCCTTTTCAGGCAAGAAGTTTATTCTAATGACCAAACTAACCCCTCCTTGTGCAACTTAAGGCCATTTCCTTGCATCCTGTCACTTGTTACCACACAGACACCCACGTTTTCAGAACTATGATCCATACTGCTGATGGCAACGCTCCATGCTCCCTTTCCCAACCTAGTCAGGCCTTGTGTACATCTTTTTGCTTCACATTCCTTGTCACAAGTGGAGGAAGCCCTCCCTGGCCAACCCCAGAGAGTAACACAGGCCTCTAGTCGTTACTGCGCTGTGAAAGCAGCAAGTGACAGCAGATAAAGGCTGAAGGCAGGATTTTCTGGGGGCACAGAGGATGGTGAGAAGGCAGGCAGGTGGCACATGTGACACCGCTGTTGATCTGCGCTCTAAAGACACGAGGCCCACGCCGGGGGTACGTCTGTGGGGCGCACCCCAGGCTCTGGCGGGCAGAGGGAGCCCGGCGGAGCCCTCGGCGGGGCCGCAGCGGACTGCCCCTCTGCCGCCGGCTCCCCACTTCCCTTCCTGGCGCGCAGCTGCCCCAGTCACACGGGGACCCCGCTTTGTGCCGAGGACGGGGGCCAGCAGCGGCGGGGAGGGTCTCCCCGGCCCCTTCCCAGCCCGGGGAGCGCGGGGCATCATTTTTTGCGAGCGCCCAGCACGGCGCGGCCGCGGCTCAAGTCTCCTCATTATTCCTCCAGCGTCGGCGGCGGATCGCGGGGGGGAAGGAACCGCGCAGCCCCGGCGGGGCCCCGGCTGGCGGCCGCGTTTGCGGCGGGGGCCACGACCGCGGCCGGCGGCCGCTGGCCGGTGTCCGCTGGCCGGTGTCCGGGGCGCAGCGGCGGCGCGGCGAGAGGGAGGAAGAGGAGCCGCGGCGGCGGCGGCGGTTTCCCCTTTCCCCAGCCCCGGCTCGGCGGGCGCATGCTCACTTGTGCCCGCAGCCTTGGACCATATTTGTCAGGACTCCTCGAGAGACGGAGAAAAGAGAATTTTGGGGGGGTAAGGAGCGGCGGGTTCCGATCTAATCCGCAAGCCGTGTAGGCAGCTGCAGTGGCAGAGGCTGGTGATGGGGTTTGATTTTCCCCCGAGGTGAGGATGAAAGTTCGGGAGAGCGCGGGAGATAAAGGGAGAGACGCACCTCCTCTGCCTCCCTTACGAAACGTATCTGGGGAAGGGGAGGGGGCTGCTCCCCCAGCACCTCCGGCAGCACGGGTGGAAGTTAATGCCGGGGAAAGTGGGCAAGTGACTCGCAAGTGGCTTGGGGAGCAGCTGAGGCACCGGGGATCGCACTAAATCATAAGTGTGCGAGTGTGAAAGAGGAACAAAAGAAAGAGAGAGGTGCCTGCTATTTATTTTTCTCTTCCCAAACACACGCAGGGAGTACATGTCGGTGTCTGCTGCGCTATCTGCCTGTGCATACGCGGGCAGGCACGCACGGCTGTGTATGTACGGCGATGGAGATAGACGGGGGAGGGAGCTGGCGGAATGGGGGGGGGCGGGGGGCGCTTTTATTTTTTTTGGGGGGGGGAGGGGTTCCGAAGGGAGGGGGAAGGGAAAGGGAAAGGGAGAGACATTTTGCAGACTTGCCCCACCAATGAGCGTGTCAGTTGGCTCCATTTAATGACACTTACGGGGCACCGCCGCGCCGTTGGGAACAATGTGATGCGGGTGCAGCGGCGGGGCGGCGGGGGTGCCTGGCTGCGCGTGTGAGCGCCGGGCGGGGAGCGAGCCGAGCCCCCCCCTCCCCAGCTCCGGCTCTTTGTTCGCACTGGCTGAAGGACGGGGGAGAAGTGCGGGCAGCCGGGAGGGCGATGCGCGGCCGAGAGGGGTGTGAACGAGCCCGGGGCTCGTCGGTCGGAAGCGGCGAGAGGTGGCGGCCGCCGGGATGTACCGGTTGAATGTGCCCGTGGGTCCCGGTGTGCCGAGGCCTCTCTAGCGCTCAGCGGAGTTTTGTCTGCTCCGTCGCTCCTGCACTTTGTGTGATCGTGTGCGAGAGAGATTTAAAATATCATCATCTCCCAATTTCCGCCATTTTGGGGAAAGTTTGCACACACAGGCACATACCGAAAGGGGGGAAAAAAAAAGCTGCTAGCGTTTTTGGTTTGGTTTTTTTTTTTTTTTTCCCCTTAAGAGGCGGAAAAAAAAAAAAAAGGGGAAAAAAAAAAAAGCCGAAAAGTGTTGCCGGAGTGCTCAGTTCCTGTGTGCGGTGCGTGCGCCGCGCTCGCTGCGGCAGACATGTGAGGCGGCGGCGAACGGCCCTGCCCGCCCCGGGCTGCCTGCGGCGCCGCCGCCTCCTGTCACCGCCGCCGGCTCCGCGGACCGGCCTCGGGGAGCTGCCGGCGGCTGGCGGCGGGGTGCCGGCGGTGCCCGCGAGTGAGTGAGCGCGGATTGGGGTGGTGGGTGGGGTGTCGTGTGCATGGGGGGGGGGGGGAGCAGGGCCGCGGCGGCTCGCTGAAGTTGCGCGCTCTCGCCGAAGTGCGCCCGGGGTGGGGGAGCGGCCCCCGCGCACACGCCCGGCGGTGCCTGCCGGGCTCGGCAGCCAGTGCATATCACAACAGGATATCGGCACACTTGTTCTCGTAACGGGTGCGAGCCGCTGCGTTTTCGGCTGGGGGGAGGGGGTGGAGAAAGCGATTTATTTTTTTTCGAGGCGGGAGGGGGAAACGGGGCGGGGGGGGAGAAAGCGGCGGACGACGGGAAGGCGCTCCCGCGGAGCCGGGGCTGGGGGAGAGGCCGCCGGGGCGGCAGCGCCCGGGCCTGGGGGAGGGGGGCACCGCGGCCGGGTCCGCTCCCTACCCCCGTGGGTTGTTTGCCCTCCCCTCCCCCCTTCCCGTCGGAGCGGGCGCACGGCAGAGCGTGAGAGAAAAAGTTGCGGCGCAGGGGCCCGGCGCTGGCGGCTGCGGGGCCGGGTGCCCTGCGGGGCGGTGGGGGAACGCGGCCCCTCCCGCGGCGAGGGGCGGCTGCTGCGCCCGGAGATGCCCGGACAGCGGCTGCGAGCGGCCGGGGAGCCAACCCCAGCGCTCCCCTGGGGTGGGGGGAAGAGTTCGCCCCTTTCCTCCTCTTTCTCCTCCGCGCTGGGGGAGGGGAGGAGAAGGTAACATTTTTCTTTTTTTTTTTTTTTTTTCTTTTTTTTTTTTCTTTCCACTCAGAGTCAGGCTCCGGTTCTCCAGTCCCGCTCTCGGGGGAGGGGGCGGGGGGTAGAGGTGTAGGGGAGGAAGGGGTGAGGGGGCGGGTGGGAGATGGGAGTGGGGGGGAAAAAAGAGGGGGGACAAAAAAACCCCAAAGCAAAGGACCCGGTAAACAAGCGGGAGTCCCTCTTTTCGTTGTGCAACTTCCTCAGGAACACTTTAACACCCAGTTCCTCTCCCACCCCCGGCCGCACCGCGCTCGCCCCCGCCCCCAGCCCGGGGCACTGGGGCACGCTGTCCCCCCCCCAATTGCCCGGAGCGGCAGTGGGGGGGGGGGGGGGCGGTCAGAAGGGAAAAAGAAAAGAAGAAAAAGGCAAATTGCGGAGGGAAGCGGAGCCAGCTCAGAACCGCTTTCCCCGAGCGCTGCCCTGGAAGGAGCGGGCCGGGGGGCGCTTTTGTCTGGGTGGTTGTGCCCGAGGCTGGGGAGGACGCGGAGCCGAGCCCGGGGTTTTCTCCAGAAAGTTTCAAGTGCAGCAAAAAACAACAACAACAAAACCAAAAAACAAAACCACCGCTCCGCAAAACTGGCCAAGGAGGGACCTCTGCTGGTAGGCCGCGGGCTGCCGGCGAGCAAAGCGGCCGCGCCCGCCGGGCCTCGCCGCCGCGTTCCGGCTGCAGCCCCGCGCCGCCGCGCCGCGCTGGGCCGGAGGCAAGGAGGCGGCGAGGGAAGGCAGGGCCGGCGCTGGGGCGGCCGGTGCCGGGCCCCGCCGGTTCGCGGCAGCCGCGCCGCCGGCCCGCGGCCTGCGTGGGGAGCGGAGGGGTCGTGCCCCGCGGCCGTGTCACTTGTCCCGCTCGGGAGCGTGGGCTGAGCGTGGCGAGAAGTGCTTCAAGGGGAGGGGGGCTGGGGTGCAGCGGCAGCCCCGGCTGGGGAGGAACTCGGCCTCCTCCGTATCTTTTAGACTCGCGATTGCTAGCTCGGTGTGTGCAAGCGTGACAGCAATGGGGAGCCCGAGTTCACAGAATGGTTGGAAGGGACCTGAGAGATCATCCACTTGGAACCCCTGCCGGGGGCAGGGACACCTTTCGCTAGCCCCAGGTTGCTCAAAACCACATCCAGCCTGGCCTGAAAACACTTGCAGGAATGAGGCATCCACAAGTTCTCTGGGCAGCCCATTCCAGTTATTTGTTGAGTGTTGCTCTGTTTTGTTGTTGAATTCTCTCGCACAGCTGGGCACCGTGTGACTGACTGTGCTTGCTGCTTGTGCCTGTTCAGCCCTGGGTGCCGTAAGGCAGGTGGGGAGCGTAAATAAAACTGGAGATACAAACACTCCGGTGTGTCTTGTTGAGGAAATAGTCTTAATGCTCTTAATGCTGATTTAGAAGCTGTTCAGGAAACCTGTCCTTTTTACCAAGGAAGTTACGGTGTTCCCAGAGGTTAATTTGGTGAACATCTGTAAGAGGAACTCCCTGAACCAGCAGCTGAAGGTAGTGAAGTACTACACTGAAATCCAGGTGGAGCCAGGTCCCTCTGGTGGGACTTCAGTGGTCCAGTTGGTCTTCTCATGAACTAAGTGCTGTGATGAAGGTGGCTGAAAGGGTCATCGTGGATGTTTGTGTCAGCTGGGTAGTAGCAGCGAGCTCTGGCCTTGTGGTGTTGTGTTTCACCTTCAGTTTCAGGAGCTTTACCAGAGTGTTGCTTGTGGAATTGCTAATAACTCAAGAATGTGATTGTGTGTGAGGAGTCCTTTTCCTCTGACTTGCTCAGTTTCATTGGGCATCACCTGGTCTGTGAAGAGGGATGGTTGACTTCTTGTGTGAGTGGCTGTGCTTACTCTTTGGGTTTTTCAGTACTGCTGGTAAGCAGGATGAGGGATTGTGAGTGGTGAGCTCCATGCCCTGGCATGGGGCTTAGGAAGAACATGATCGTGTGTGTAGTTTATCAGTGCCCCAGTAATAGAACTACTCATCACAAAGGGAGATACAAGCCCTTTATGAGCTGGAGAGAAGGGAAGCCTGTAAGTGTTCAATGTATTTAGGAGCTAGAAAGAAGTGAATGAATTAAGGACACGGAGGCTGCTAACAACCAGCAGAAAAGGATCTGAGTCAGAAGAGAAAGGAGTATTCAGATGTGTGTAGCATTATTTTGGGGTAAGAAATCACAGTTTGAAGCAGGTCAGGTGGTAACTGGTGTGATTTGGTGTGGCCCAGCGCTTCTCCAGGAGGTGTCTGCATGAGGGAGGGAGGGAAGGAGGCACAGATAAACAAAGGTAGAGCTCTCTGGGAACTTTCCGTGCCTGCTTGTAAGAACTAGAAGTTCAGACACAGGATTTCAGAGTTGCACTCAAGTCTTGCAGTCCTAGCAGGTTAAGCCTGTGGACTGCAGGACTGCAGACAGGAAAGCTTGCAGGGGGATGTTATGCTGGTGTGAGGGTTATGTAAATAACCTGTGACTGATAAATAAGCAAACCTGTGCTAAATAAACTGTGTGAGGTTTGTGTAAGGAACCTGTGCTCTTTATAGAAAGAAGATAAAAGTTGTCAGTGTTGTTTCCTGAGGTGCTGGGATTGCTTTGCTAGTGGTTAGCTGCTGTTACTACAGTGCTGTGTGGGAATGAGTAAATGAAGCAGTAGATGAAGGCTGTGTGTAGCTGTGCTGCCCAGCTTCTAACAGTGGTGTGGCAATCCCTGTGTCCTTCCCTTGCTCAGGGAGACCAGACCCAGGTGAGGACAGGAGGAACCTCCTTTAGCCCTGGAGCAGACTCGGGCTCCACAGCATTTTGCGGTGTAGCTGTGTCCAGATTCTGCCTGTGAGGAAGAAGGTTTTAAGCAAAGTATTGGGAATTGGGAACAAACACACCTTGGAGAATCTAGCAACAGATAAAATGGAGGAAATAATGCTGAAGGGACTTCGTGCTACATAAGGAAATAATGCTAAAGGGATCAAGAGAGGTGGTTCTGCCTCTCTGCTCTTCTCTGGTGATACCTCACCTGCAGTACTGTGTCTAGCTCTGTAACACCCAGCACAGGAAGGATGTGAACCTGCTGGAGCAGGTCCAGAGGAAGGCCACAAAGATGATCAGAGGGCTGGAGCACCTCTGGAGGAAAGGCTTGGAGAGTTAGCCTGTGCATCCTGGGGAAGACAAGGCCCTCGGGACCTTAGAGCAGCCTGAATGGAGCCTACAGGCAGGCTGGGGAGGGACTGTTCAGAAGGGCCTGTGGGGATAGGATGAGGGGCAATGGTTTGAAAGCAGAGCAGGGGAGATTTAGGTTGGACATTAGGAGGAAGTTCTTCATAATGAGGGTGGTGAAATACTGGAACAGGTTACGTAGAGGAGTGGTGGAGGCCCCAGCCCTGGAGACATTCGAGGTGAAACTTGACAGGGCCCTCAGTGACTTGATCTAGTTGGAGATGTCCCTGCTGACTGCACTGGGGGCCAGGCAAGATGACCTTTGAGAGTCTCTTCCAACCTGATGCATTCTGTGATCATCAATAGGAATTGTGTTCCATTTTCTATTTAAAGCATTAAGAATGGCACAGAACTTTAAGCTGTGGTCCCTTGGTGAATGCATATATAGGCTGGATAATCTTTAACAGAACTGACTGCAGTACACTTCATGAGCAACAGGCAAAATAGTGACATTTACTCAGACAGCTCTTCCACACAGAACAGAACCTTGGCAGAACTAGTAGTTTCTGAAAAACAGCAACAAAGTAAAGGTGTTGTCTGCAGAGACTTATTTGGATGAAACATTAAAATAATAGAAGCCTTAAGCAGGAGAGCACAAAGCACCTACTGAAATGTGGTGGAGAGCCTCAAAGCATTCTGCTGTTTCCTGCCCTGTGCCTGTTGTGGTTGCTTTTCTTTCAGTGAAGAGCCAGGTACAGAAAGGTGAAGGGTGAGACAGAGATAAGTGTGGGGCTCACCCAGCTCAAAGAGAATCACAGAACTGTCAGAGTTGGAAGGGACCTCAAGGATCATCCGGTTCCAACCCCCCTGCCATGGGCAGGGACACCTCACACTGCAGCAGGTTGCTCACAGCCACATCCAGCCTGGCTGCAAACACCTCCAGGCAGGAGGCTGCCACCACCTCCTGGGCAGCCTGTGCCAGGCTCTCACCACCCTCCTGGGGAACAGCTTCTTCCTCACAGCCAATCTCAATCTCCCCATTGCTAGTTTTGCTCCATCCCCTCCAGTCCTATCTCTCCCTGACACCCTCAGAAGTCCCTCCCCAGCTTTCTTGGAGCCCCCTGCAGATACTGCAAGGCCAAAAGAAGGTCTCCTGGGAGCCTTCTCTTCTCTAGACTGCACAACCCCAACTCCCTCAGTCTGTCCTCACAGCAGAGCAGCTCCAGCCCTCTGCTCCTCCTCGTGGCCCTTCTCTGGACACCTTCCACCACCTCCAGATCTTTCCTGTAATAGCCTAAGATGTTTGCAGCATCATTCCAGCCAAGTTCCCCCATGACTAGCCAGCATTATTGTAAACTGGATCTCAGATCTCTGGTTGGCTCTGTGAATACTGTGTAACTGGTGAGCATCTGGAAAAGTCAGATTGTTCTTGTAATAGGGGCTCCAGAACTGGACACAGAGCTCCTGGTGTGGTCTTACCTGAGTGGAGCAGAAGGGGAGAATCCCCTCCCTTGCCCTGCTGGCCACACTTCTCTTGCTGCAGCCCAGGATGTGGTTAGCTGGGGAAGAGGGCTCACCCCAATGGGTTTGCAGTCAGTTGGCTTTGCTTTTGCTGTTGTTCTGAGGCAGGGTTAATCCAAGGTCTGTTTGAAAGAGAAGGAGCACCCTGTGAAGGGTGAGTCTTCTTCCTGTGCTACCAACAGTGTAACAAGTCAGCCTTGGTAGTGTTGGTGTTCCTACAGATGAATCAAGCTGGAACTGAGCATCAGCTTGGCCTCTGGTGTCCAGAAGTCAGTGGATATACAGTTCTGCTATGCTGAGTTGTCTACTTCTGATCCACCTCGTTTTCCTGATTCGTGATGTAGGGAAAAAGGTGCTGCAGCAAGCAACCTCCTCCTTCCTTGGTGGTGCCCAAAATAACCATCTACAGTATTAGGACAAAGCCTCACCTGTTGCTTTTGTTTCTGAACTTCCCTGGTGGTGTTACCCAGCTCTGGGGGCAAGAGAGACCATGGCTTAGCTCCATAAGGTCATGGCTTCCCTTGGGACCTCTGTCCATCTGTGTGGTGTAGGTAGCTTAAAGAACCTCCATCAAAGGCAGTGGCAAAAGTGGTTTTAGTGTGACTGGAAAAGTGTGACTGGGCAGAGTTCACTGGCAAAGTTCACTCTGTTGCTTACTTCATGGGAGAAAATTAGAAAGAGAAGTGTTAGTGCCCTTGTACTCTGCCCTGGGGAGGCCACAGCTGGAGTACTGAGTTCAGCTCTGGGCACCATAATACAGGAAAGACATTGAGGTGCTGGAAGTTATCCAGAGAAGAGCACCAAGGCTGGTGAAGGGTTGGTGGCCATCATATGAGGAGCAGCTGAGAGAGCTGGGGGTGTTTAGCCTGGAGAAGAGGAGGATGAGCGGAGACCTCATAGCTCTCTACAGCTCCCTGAAAGGAGGCTGCAATGAGCCTGGTGTTGGTCTCTTTTTCCAGGTAACTTCAGGGGAAATGAGCTTCAGTTGTGCCAGGGGAGGGTTAGATTGGAGATTAGGAAAAATGTTGTTCCTGCAGGAGTGGTCAGAGATTGGCACAGGCTGCCCAGGGAGGTGGTGGAGTCCCCATCCCTGGAGCTGTTCAAGAAGCTGTGGACGTGGAGCTTCAGGATATAGTTGAGTGGTCATGGGAGTTGGATTTTGGTTGGACTCAGTGATCTTTTCCAGGCTTAATGATTCTGAGACTGGTTCTGTAATCCAGTTAGAATCAGTCTGGAATGTTTTGCAGACTGGAGGTATAGAAGGCTAAGGGAGACCCTGCTGTTGAGTCACCAGGTTCAGAGCAGACTCCCTTGCTTCTGATCTTCTGATGAAGCTTAGGAGTGGCTAGAGCCAATCTTAGAACTGGCCAATGTTTTATGTCTAGTGGAAGGGATACATAGGGCAAGGAAAACCTCCTGTTGAGTCAGGAGGTTCAGAATAGAGCCCCTTGCTTTCTAAGCTCCTCCTGAGAGGAGCGTAGGTGCAGCTGAGTTCAGACTTAGTCCCAGACTTGGCCAGTGGTTTATCTCTAAAGGATTTGGACACCTGGATTTCAATAGTATTAATTCACTGTACTGTCAGTCACTTCTCTTGCAGATGAGGGGTCTTAGTGCTCTGGGAAAGGAAGGATCTCTTAGTCTTGTGTAAGGAGTCTCAAACCTTCAGAGGCTCAAGGGGAGGCTCACCTGCTGTGCAGCTCAGTTGCTCTCCGGGGAAGACTTGAATTGGGCATCTCTGTTCATCTGTCATCGGTGAAAGAGCTCACTGCTTCCAGGAGCAACCTTGAGAAGCATCCCAGCTCAAGGGGGTCACCACTGTGCAGCCATGCTGCCTAGCAGGGCAAGCTCCAAGGAGGCTCGTGTTGGCTCTCATGTTTATGGGATGCAGGGGTTGGCTTGTAAGCAGATTGCATGTGCTGGCAGAAGATCCACAACTTTGTTCCTCTGTAAGTGAGCCTTGGAGGGGTCACACATGGTTGGCAGGAGTGGTGTTCCAAGCTCTGCATCCATGCTTGCTGGGTCACTCTGCTGCTTTCTGGGTTGCCTGCAGGAGTTCTTGGCCTGATTATGGCTCAGGCCTTCACCTTCTTTGCCTGTACCAACTCTTGTGAGCTTGGATAAGGGGAGGTCATAGAACAATAGAATTGTTCTGATTGGAAGAGACCTCTGAGATCATTGAGTCCAACCAAGCTGAGTGCATCCATCACACCCTTGGAGCTCACCCTTGGTGCTACTTGCTGAGACTCCCAGCTCCATGGGCCCGGTTTTACAGTATTACAGTATTACCAAGGTTGGAAGAGACCTCGAAGATCATCGAGTCCAACCTGTAACCACAAACCTCACGACTAGACCATGGCACCAAGTGCCACGTCCAGTCCCCTCTTGAACACCTCCAAGGACGGAGACTCCACCACCTCCCCGGGCAGCACATCCCAATGGCGAATCACTCTCTCGGTGAAGAACTTTCTCCTCACCTCCAGCCTAAACTTCCCCTGGTGCAGCTTGAGACTGTGTCCTCTTGTTCTGGTGCTGGCTGCCAGGGAGAAGAGGCCAACCCCTTCCTGGCTACAACCACCCTTCAGGTAGTTGTAGAGAGCAATGAGGTCTCCCCTGAGCTGCCTCTTCTCCAGGCTAAACAGCCCCAGCTCCCTCAGCCTCTCCTCACAGGGCTGTGCTCAAGGCCTCTCCCCAGCCTTGTTGCCCTTCTCTGGACACCTTCAAGTGTCTCAATGTCCTTCTTCAACTGAGCGGCCCAGAACTGGACACAGGACTCAAGGTGTGGCCTAACCAAAGCAGAGCACAATGACCTCCCTGCTCCTGCTGGCCACACTCTTCCTGATGCAGGCCAGGATGCCATTGGCCCTCTTGGCTGCCTGGGCACACTGCAGGCTCATGTTCAGCCTCCCATCAACCGGCACCCCCAGGTCCCTCTCTGCCTGGCTGCTCTCCAGCCACTCTGCCCCCAGCCTGTAGCACTGCCTGGGGTTGTTGTGGCCAGTGTGCAGCACTTGGCACTTGGATGTGTTCAATCTCCTGCCCTTGGCCTCTGCCCATCTGTCCAGCCTGTCGAGGTCCCTCTGCAAAGCCTCTCTGCCCTCCAGCAGATCAACTCCTGGCAGGAGCTGTTGGGGGGGGGGAGAGGACAAGCACAGGGCAGATCTGCTGGGCTCTGCTGGTGTGATGATGTAAAGAAAAGGAAAGTAAATGAAGCGCACAGAGGGCTGCGGAAAAAGCAAAGGTAGCTGTCCCAGGCAGGTTCTGCCCATCTGGCAGTGCTGAGTGGTGGCTTCACTGCTCAAACCTTCTGGTGGCCTGGTGCTGAGCTGGCCCTGCTGGCTGGAAACCAGGCCTTGCACAGGTGGCATCTTAGGGGTTTCAAGGTTTGGGTAGGTGGCAGGTAGCTTCTTTTTTAAAGCACTGCCTGAAAGCAAGGATCCTCTTAGTCCTTTCTGATGTATTCAGCACAGAACCCTGTAATTACTTCCCAAACTGTGCAAGTTTAATTGGCATATTCTCTCCTAGTTCTTTGCTTTACATCTTTAGAGAGTCTTCACCAGCTGAAATGATCTCATTTTTAGTGCTGTTACTCTCATTAAGTGTCTCCTCTGCGAGCTGCTCATTTGTTGTTGAGGCAGTTGGTACAAGTGGAAGATTTTTTCTCTGCAGGATGTGTCTAATCTTATTTTGTATGCTTGCTTGTTTTAATGAATTTATTACATATGTCTAATCCAAAATTAATGTGGAGATCTTGACGTGCAGCACACTCCTCTAGGAAGGTTATAGCCTGGGACTCTGACGACTGAGATACAGATGGAATCTGTTGGACTGAGTCCAAGGGCAGGAGCACCTCTGCCATGAGGATAGGCTGAGGGAGCTGGGGGTGTTCAGGCTAGAGAAGAAAAGATTCCAGGGGGACCTCAGAGCTGTCTCCCAGTGCCTGAAGGGATCCTGCAGGAAGGCTGCAGAGGTACTTCTCATGAAGGTGTCTAGAGACAGGACAAGGGAGAATGGTTCGAAGCTGAGGGAGAGCAGGGTTAGACTGGAGCTGAGGAAGAAGTTCTTCAGTATGAGAGTCTGAAACAGGGTGCCCTGGGAGGTTGTGGATGCCTCCTCCCCGAGGGTGTGTAAGGCTGGATTGAGTGAGGCCTTGAACAGCCAAGTGTGGTCAAGAGGTGTCCCTGCCCATGGCAGGCAGGTTGGTGTAAATCACAGTATCACCAAGGTTGGAAGAGACCTCGAAGATCATCAAGTCCAACCTGTCACCACAGACCTCATGACTAGACCATGGCACCAAGTGCCACATCCAGTCCCCTCTTGAACACCTCCAGGGATGGGGACTCCACCACCTCTCTGGGCAGCACATCCCAATGGCGAATGACTCTCAGTGAAGAACTTTCTCCTCACCTCCAGCCTAAACTTCCCCTGGCACAGCTTGAGACTGTGTCCTCTTGTTCTGCTGCTGGTTGCTAGAGAGAACAACCCCCACCTGGTCCCTTTCAACCTGAGCCATTCTATGATTCTGATTTTGGAGGAGCTTTGGGAAGATGACTGTTGCAAGCTCACTGTTATGCCCTTTCCTTGACATCAGCTGGCAGTCAGTGGCAGGCATGGGGACAGTGCTGTGGTTTAATTAACCACATTTATCTGGCATCTTTACTACTTGTGGTGGGTTGAAATTTCCCCCACCCCCCCAACATCAACTTTGCCAGACCAGCTCAGTTGGAAGCAAATGAAATGGAATCACAGAACGGAATCATAGAATTGCTCAGGTTGGGAGGGACCTCAGAGCTCACCTACTCCAACCTTTGAACATGAGCCTGCAGTGTGCCCAGGCAGCCAAGAGGGCCAATGGCATCCTGGCCTGCATCAGGAAGAGTGTGGCCAGCAGGAGCAGGGAGGTCATTCTGCCCCTGTACACTGCACTGGTTAGGCCACACCTTGAGTCCTGTGTCCAGTTCTGGGCCCCTCAGTTTAGGAAGGAGGTTGACTTGCTGGAAGGTGTCCAGAGAAGGGCAACAAGGCTGGGGAGGGGTCTGGAGCACAGCCCTGTGAGGAGAGGCTGAGGGAGCTGGGGTTGTTTAGCCTGGAGCAGAGGAGGCTCAGGGGAGACCTTCTTGCTCTCTCCAACTCCCTGAAGGGAGGTTGTAGCCAGGTGGGGGTTGGTCTCTTCTCCCAGGCAGCCAGCAGCAGAACAAGAGGACACAGCCTCAAGCTGTGCCAGTGGAGGTTTAGGCTGGATGTTAGGAAGAATTTCTTCCCAGCAAGAGAGATTGGCCATTGGAATGTGCTGCCCAGGGAGGTGGTGGAGTCACCATCATTGGAGGTGTTCAGGAGGAGACTTGATGGGGTGCTTGGTGCCATGGGTTAGTTGACTAGCTGGTGTTGGATGATAGGTTGGATGTGATGATCTTGAAGGTCTCTTCCAACCTGGTCTATTCTTTCCTATTCTTTCCTATTCTTTCCTATTCTTTCCTATTCTTTCCTATTCTTTCCTATTCTTTCCTATTCTTTCTTTCCTCTTTCTTTCCTCTTCTTTCCTCTTCTTTCCTCTTCTTTCCTCTTCTTTCCTCTTCTTTCCTCTTCTTTCCTCTTCTTTCCTCTTCTTTCCTCTTCTTTCCTCTTCTTTCCTCTTCTTTCCTCTTCTTTCCTCTTCTTTCCTCTTCTTTCCTCTTCTTTCCTCTTCTTTCCTCTTCTTTCCTCTTCTTTCTTTTTCCTCTTCTTTCCTCTTCTTTCCTCTTCTTTCCTCTTCTTTCCTCTTCTTTCCTCTTCTTTCCTCTTCTTTCCTCTTCTTTCCTCTTCTTTCCTCTTCTTTCCTCTTCTTTCCTCTTCTTTCCTCTTCTTTCCTCTTCTTTCCTCTTCTTTCCTCTTCTTTCCTCTTCTTTCCTCTTCTTTCCTCTTCTTTCCTCTTCTTTCCTCTTCTTTCCTCTTCTTTCCTCTTCTTTCCTCTTCTTTCCTCTTCTTTCCTCTTTCTTTCCTCTTCTTTCCTCTTCTTTCCTTTCTTCTTTCCTCTTCTTTCCTCTTCTTTCCTCTTCTTTCCTCTTCTTTCCTCTTCTTTCCTCTTCTTTCCTCTTCTTTTCCTCTTCTTTCCTCTTCTTTCCTCTTCTTTCCTCTTCTTTCCTCTTCTTTCCTCTTCTTTCCTCTTCTTTCCTCTTCTTTCCTCTTCTTTCCTCTTCTTTCCTCTTCTTTCCTCTTCTTTCCTCTTCTTTCCTCTTCTTTCCTCTTCTTTCCTCTTCTTTCCTCTTCTTTCCTCTTCTTTCCTCTTCTTTCCTCTTCTTTCCTCTTCTTTCCTCTTCTTTCCTCTTCTTTCCTCTTCTTTCCTCTTCTTTCCTCTTCTTTCCTTTCCTTCCTCTTTCTTTTCCTCTTCTTTTCCTCTTCTTTCCTCTTTCTTTCCTCTTCTTTCCTCTTCTTTCCTCTTTCTTTCCTCTTTCTTTCCTCTTCTTTCCTCTTCTTTCCTCTTCTTTCCTCTTCTTTCCTCTTCTTCCTCTTCTTTCCTCTTCTTTCCTCTTCTTCTTCTTTCCTCTTCTTTCCTCTTCTTTCCTCTTCTTTCCTCTTCTTTCCTCTTCTTTCCTCTTCTTTCCTCTTCTTTCCTCTTCTTTCCTCTTCTTTCCTCTTCTTTCCTCTTCTTTCCTCTTCTTTCCTCTTCTTTCCTCTCCAACTTGACTGATTTTCTGGAAGGGTAGCAAAAGAAATGATGGCAAATGAAGTCATTATGGAAGGAGTTAGACTAGTTCAAAGAGCTACATCAGAGCTTTAAAAATGAGAATGAAAATAAGCAGATGAGACATTTTCCCTTTGCTTTGTTCTGTGCTGATTTCGGCCTTTTTTAGTACCTCATTATTGTAACCATTTAATTGGTCTCTTTCTCCCTCCTTTACTGTCATTAGGAGTGGAATGCAGCTCTATCTTTCATCTGTTCCAAGTCAGCAAAGCTGGAGTCAGATATTTTGTTAAATATAATTCCTTTTGGTAAATTAATTTCCATCTGTGTTGCCCTGTAACCTTTTCAGCCCCACCAAGAACGTTTGTGGGTGCTGCCAAATGGGAAACTACAGACTCCAGGCTTTGATGTTGAGCTAATTGTGAAAGGAAAACAGTAATGAATAGCTTATCAAACAGCAGAATGTATCATTATTGCTGATTGTTACCTGAGGAATCTTTGGTAGGTGCAATCAAGGTAAAAGTTTCATGTTTTCTTGAGAGAAATCTGCCCTGAATTTTTTCTCTTGCCAGGGCTTTGGGGTTTTCTCTGTCTCACAGTTTACATCCTGCCTCAGTGTGCTGGCCTGGAAGACCCAAGTGCAGGGTCCTGCATCTGGGTTGAGGCAATCCCAGACAGAAGTACAGGCTGGGCAGGGAGTGGCTGGAGAGCAGCCCTGAGGAGAGAGACTTGGGGGTGCTGGGGGAGGAGAAGCTCACCAGGAGCTCTCAGTGTGCACTTGCAGCCCGGAAAGCCAATCAGAGCCTGGGCTGCAGCAGGAGAAGTGTGGCCAGCAGGGCAAGGGAGGGGATTCTCCCCCTCTGCTCAGCTCTGGGGAGACCCCACCTGGAGTACTGCCTCCAGCTCTGGAGCCCCTATTGCAAGAGGGATCTGGAGGTGCTGGAAGGTGTCCAGAGAAGGGCCAGGAGGAGGAGCAGAGGGCTGGAGCACCTCTCCTGTGAGGACAGACTGAAGGAGTTGGGGCTGTTCAGGCTGGAGAAGAGAAGGCTCCCAGGTGACCTCATTGTGGCCTTCCAGGATCTGAAGGGGGCTACAGGAAGGCTGGGGAGGGACTGCTCAGGATCTCAGGGAGTGATAGGACTAGGGGGAACGGAATGAAGCTGGAAATAGGGAGATTGAGGCTGGAGGGGAGGAGGAAGTTCTTCCCCAGGAGAGTGGTGAAGCCCTGGAATGGGTTGTGCAGGGAGGTGGTTGAGGCCCCGTCCCTGGAGGTGTTTAAGCCCAGGCTGGATGAGGCTGTGGCCAGCCTGATCTAGTGTGGGGTGTCCCTGCTCATGGCAGGGGGTTGGAACTGGATGATCCTTGTGGTCCCTTCCAACCCTGACTGATACTATGATACTATTTCATAGAATGGGTTTGGTTGGAAGGGACCTTCAATATCACCCAGTTCCAGCCCCTGCCATGGGCAGGGACACCTCCCACCAGCACAGGCTGCTCAAGGCCTCATCCAGCCTGGCCTTGAACACCTCCAGGGAGGAGGCAGCCACAGCCTCCCTGGGCAACCTGTGCCAGTGTCTCACCACCCTCAATCTCAAGAATTTCTTCCTCATCTCCACTCTCAGTCTCCCCTCTCCCAGTTCCAAGCTGTTGCCTCTCATCCTAGCACAACAAACCTATGTAAAAATTCCCTCCCCAGCTCTCCTGGAGCCCCTTCAGGTACTGGAAGGCTGCTCTGAGGTCTCCCTGGCGCCTTCTCTTCTCCAGGCTGCACAGCCCCAACTCTCCCAGCCTGTCCACATAAGGGAGGTTCTCCAGTCTTTGATCATCTTGGTGGCCTCCTCTGGACATACTCCAGAGCAGTTCCAGGTCCTTTTTTCCCCATGCCATTTTCCCCCAACTGTCTCTGTCACACAGCCTGTGTGCAACAAGAGAGGCATGGCTAGAGACCCCAGCAGCTGGGGCAGTGCTTGGCTGCTGCTCCTATTTATGCTGGAGAGCAGCTGCTGTGAGGAAGTTTCCCCACACCCTCCCCTAGTGTCTTCCCATCTTCTGTCATGTCTTCCCCAAAATCCTTTGGAACATGCTTTGTAGAATAAATAAAGCACAGGGAGGTTGAGTGGAGTGTCCTCTAAACAGGATGGTAATTGAAGGTTACTTGGAGACAGCAGTTAACAGAGAACACAGCCTTGGGTTTGCTCAGCCAGGCTAATCGTGGGCAGCTTGTTACACCACTGTGCTTAAACCAGCAGGCTTCATCAGGCCTTCCTCATTGTGGCCTTCCAGTATCTGAAGGGAGCCTATAAGAAGGCTGGGGAGGGACTGCTCAGGATCTCAGGCAGTGATAGGACTAGGGGGAATGGAATGAAGCTGGAGGTGGGGAGATTCAGGCTGGAGGGGAGGAGGAAGTTCTTCCCCATGAGAGTGGTGAGGCCCTGGAATGGGTTGTCCAGGAGGTGGTTGAGGCCCCGTCCCTGGAGGTGTTTAAGCCCAGGCTGGATGAGGCTCTGGCCAGGCTGATCTAGTGTGGGGTGTCCCTGCCCATGGCAGGGGGTTGGAACTGGATGATCCTTGTGGTCCCTTCCAACCCTGACTGATACTGGGATACGATCTCCTTACGCTTGCCTGAATTTCTGACTAGATCCAGTTTTCCCCTGCTTCTTGGGCAGGTTGGGACTTGTGTTCTTGAGAGAAGGCTGTGCCTCTGCCATCAGGCTGCAGTTGGGGTTGGTGGAAGCCCCTGTAGATGGCCTGCTGAGGTGTGGAAGGCTGGGTGCTTGGATCACACAATCACAGAATGGTAGGGGCTGGAAGGGACTTCTGAAGGTCATTGAGTCCAACCCCCTGCCAAAGCAGGATCACCTAGAGCAGGTCACACAGGAGCACATCCAAGTAGGCCTTGAAAGTCTCTGGAGATGGAGAGGTGGTGTGCAGGAGCTGCCCTGAGCTGCTGGGCAGCTGTTTGGCTGGGAGTGATATTTAAAGCTAAGCTCTGCAGCTTTGGGGAACTTCTCAGCTGGCATTGAATTTGGGTTTATTGACACGCTTCACAGTGAATCTCTGTGCATGGACAGAATGGCTTCCAGTACTTTCTCAGAGAGAGCATGGAAATCAGAGCTGGACAAGAAGAGAGGTTGGCCACTGGAATGGGCTGCCCAGGGAGGTGGTGGAGTCATCATCACTGGAGGTGTTTAGGAAGAGACTGGATGAGGCCTTTGGTGCCATGGTTTAGTTGATTAGATGGTGCTGGGTGATAGGTTGGACTGGATGATCTCTGAGGTCTTCTCCAGCCTGGTTCATTCTGTATTCTGTAAGACACATTGGATGTTTGGGTTCTCCTTCAGGCTTGACCTGTGAAGTCACAGAATCACCAAAGTTGGAAGAGACCTCGAAGATCATCAAGTCCAACCTGTCACCACAGACCTCATGACTAAACCATGGCACCAAGTGCCACATCCAATCCCTTCTTGAACACCTCCAGGGATGGGGACTCCACCACCTCCCTGGGCAGCACATTCCAATGGCTAACACTCTCTCTGGGAAGAACTTTCTCCTCACCTCCAGCCTAAACCTCCCCTGGCACAGCTTGAGACTGTGTCCTCTTGTTCTGGTGCTGGTTGCTTGAGAGAAGAGACCAACTCCCTCCTGGCTCCAACCTCCCTTCAGGGAGTTGTAGAGAGCAATGAGGTCTCCCCTGAGCCTCCTCTTCTGCAGGCTAAGCAACCCCAGCTCCCTCAGCCTCTCCTCACAGGGCTGTGCTCAAGGCCTCTCCCCAGCCTTGTTGCCCTTCTCTGGACACCTTCAAGTCTCTCAATATCCTTCTTAAACTGAGTACTTGATGTTCTCTCACTCTTCTGCTTGTTGTATGAAGTGAAGGGGAGCACAGAAGCTTTCACCCAAAGCGCTGGTTACTTGCTGAGGTCCAGCTCCTGTCACCCTGTTGGTTCTGCATGGTCACTGATGTGTGACAAAAGATGGTGCTCAGGGTTTCAATGTGCACTGTGCCACACAAGGGGAGGCAAGATGTTGCTCAGGGTTTCTAAGTGCACTGCTGGAAGGAGGAAAGCAAGAAGATGCAGAAAGGACTCCACATAGCAGGCCCCAAAGCAGAGCAGTGTCTGTAGTGATCATGTTGCAGTGACTGGTACAGCTTCTCTGATTAAAAAATACGTGGATTTGATGATTTGTTTTTGATGCAGTATTGCTAGCTGGCTGATAATTGCTGCCCTCAAGCATTCATTGGAAAGCTTCTAGGTGACTTGGAGTTTCCTTCTGCTTGGTCTGCATCTTCTTCTGTTATCTGTGGGTGAACCAATGCCACTCAGGCTATTTTGTGGAGATTCCCAATGTCCAGAGACTAGAAACAAATCCTTGCAGATTTTTGGGGGTGGGACCTAGGTTAGAAATTGGATTTTAGAAAGCCAGGTGAAGCACTGAGGAAGCTGCCTACAAGAATTTCAGATGCTGATGCAGCAGAAGTTGGTAGTCTGCAGGAGGAGGATGAGGCTTAGAAAGGCTTTGCTAAAAAGTTCAGGTAGCATAAACTGGAAGAGAGGTGAGCTTTGGCTAATAGTTCCCAGGCCAGTGACACAGCTCACCTGCCTGCACATAGAATTGTTTGGGTTGGAAGAGAGCTCCAAGATCACCCAGTCCAACCATCCACCCAACACCACCATGGCCACCAAACCATGTCCCCAGTGCCATGGCCACAGGTTTCTTGGACACCTCCAGGCATGGGGACTCCACCACAATACAATACAATACAATACAATACAATACAATACACACCAGGTTGGAAGAGACCTTCAAGATCATTGCATCCAACCCATCAACCAATCCAACCCACCTAACCAACTAACCCATGGCACCAAGCACCCCATCAAGTCTCTTCCTGAGCCTCCCTGGGCAGCCTGTGCCAGTCCCTGACCACTCTTGCAGCAAAGACATTTTTCCTCCTCTCCAACCTAACCCTCCCCTGGCACAATTTCAGGCTGTTTCCTCTTTGTCACCTGAGACTAGGGAGAAGAGACCAACCCCCACCTGGCTCCAACCTCCTTTCAGGGAGCTGTAGAGAGCAATGAGGTCTCCCCTCAGCCTCTTCTTCTCCACACTAAACACCCCCAGCTCCCTCAGCTGCTCCTCCCCAGCTCTGTTCTCCAGACTCTTCCCCAGCTCTGGTGCCCTTCTCTGGACCTGCTCCAGCACCTCAGTGTCTTTCCTGCAGTGAGTAGCCTCAAGACTGAAGGCAGTGTTGGAGGTGCTCTCACCATTCCAGCTAAGATGCTTTCAGCTGCTAGGCATAGTGCAGGAGTTGTTCAGAGAGAAGATGAATGAGTCAGATTCCACACTCAACACGTAGTAAAGTGGCTGCCAGGCCTCAGCTTTAGAGCTTGCTGGGTTTGTAAGAAGTGGCAAGGAAGGAGTTGGTGGGGATGACAGCTGGCTGCTGGAAACATTTGCAGTTCAGTGCCATTGCTGCTGGCTTTGTGACAGTGGCAAGTGGTGGGCCAAGGGCAGGGGTCGGTGGCAAGTGCTCTGTGCTTGTGTCGCTGGTGGAAAGGGTTTGGCAGGAAGCTGTTAGCACAGAAGAGGATGTCCCTGTGCAGGGCTTCTGAAGATAAGTATTTTCTGCTCTCCTTTTGCTCCTCTGAAACAAAGGGATCCAGTCAAGTAAAGCCATGCAAAGCAGAGGTTTTCCTCTGCTGTATCTGTGCTCCTCTGCATGGAAAGATATTTCACAGGTGAAGATCAAAATGTAGTGAAAGAGACAAGCAGAGAAGGCTGCAGGGAGACCTGATAATGATCTTCCAGTACCTGAAGTGGGCTATGAAAAGGATGGAGAGAGACTGTTTGCAAAGGCCTGCAGGGACAGCACTGGGGGCAATGGCTTCAAACTAGAGCAGAGCAGGTTTAGGTTGGATGTTAGGAGCAAGTTCTGCAACACGAAGGTGGTGGAACATTGCAACATTGTCCTTGTAGCAGAGCTGCTCCCACCCCCTGATCATTCTCATGGCCTCCTCTGGATCCTCTCCATCAGGTCCATGTCCTTCTTCTACTGAGGACGCCTCCCCCTGCCAGTCAAACTGAGGTGCTCTCCAGCTTCCTTCAACTGGTGCAGGATTTTGCCAGTGCTCCAAGCCCTTCCCTAATGCCTAACCCACACATCCAGGCTTCTAACTTCAGTATTCTCCTGGCTTAAGGGTGCTCAGGCATATTCCCAAGGGATCCTAATTTGCATTTGACCCACTCTTACAAATGACTTTTCCTGCTTTTACACCTCATTATTCTGGTCCAATGCTTCCCAAACTCTCTACTGGCAGTATTGCTCTGGTTGCCCAGAGATGTGCTGGAGAGCCCCATCCCTGAGGACATTCAAGGTCAAACTTGATGGGGCCCTGAGCAAGCTGCTCTAGTTGGAGATGTCCCTGCAGAGGGGTTGGACAAGATGACCTTTGAGGGTCCCTTCCAGCCCACTGCATTCAATGATTCTGTGATTCTGTCCTTAGTTTGGAGCTAAGGCTCACTGCAGGGCAGTAGGACAAGGTGACCTTCAGGGGGCCCTTCCAACCCCATGCATTCTGTGACTCTATGATTCACATCTGCACTGCCAATCCCTGCTGTGGGTCTAAGACTGGATGTCTTTAACCAGAGAGTGCAGTCCTCCAGAGGGACTTAGATAGTCCAGGGGTGAACACTGGGAAGTGTAATCTTCTGTGGTGGTGTTTAAGAAGAGCCTGGATGAGGCCCTTGGTGCCATGGTTGAGTTGATTGGATGGTGCTGGGTGATAGGTTGGACTTGATGATCTCCAAGGTCTTTTCCAACCTGAAGGGAGGTTGTAGTCAGGTGGGGGTTGGTCTCTTCTCCCAGGCACCCAGCAGCACAACAAGAGGACACAGTCTCAAGCTGTGCCAGGGGAGGTTTGGGCTGGATGTTAGGAAGAAATTCTTCCCAGAAAGAGTAATTGGCCATTGGAATGTGCTGCCCAGGTTGGTGCTGGAGTCACCACCACTGGATCTGTTTAAGAGGAGCCTGGATGAGGCTCTTGGTGCCATGGTTTAGTTGATTAGATGGTGCTGGGTGATAGGTTGGACTTGGTGATCTCTGAGGTCTTTTCCAACCTGGTCTGGTCTATTCTATTCTATTCTATTCTATTCTATTCTATTCTATTCTATTCTATTCTATTCTATTCTATTCTATTCTATTCTATTCTATTCCATTTCATTCCATTCCATTCCATTCCATTCCATTCCATAGTAGCTTTGTGGTGGGTTGAAAATCCATCCACCCCCACCTATGCCCCCCCCAACGTTAAATTTCTTTCCATTCTATTACCTTCTGTTCCAGATCCGTGGAAAATGTTAAAGGGGCATCCCAAAACTCCCAGAAGCATAAACAGCATTTCATTTCTTTTGCCAAGGATTGTCCTCATGGCCTTTTTTCTGCCCTCCTGGTTTGGCCTGGGGAAGAACCATGTGGCAGACTGGTGACTGTCACTGGTGAATCATAGAATCAATCAGGATGGAAAAGACCTCAGAGATCATCAAGTCCAACCTGTCACCCAACACCTTATGACCACTAGACCATGGCACCAAGTGCCACATCCAGTCCCCTCTTGAACCCCTCCAGGGATGGCGACTCCACCACCTCCCTGGGCAGCACATTCCAATGGTTAACAACTCCCTCAGGGAAGAACTTTCTCCACACCTCCAGCCTAAACCTCCCCCTGGTGCAGCTTGAAGAAAGGTCACACAGAGAGCTGCACAGGTTGCTGGAAGGGTGATAAAATGTCACCTGTAGACTCCTTTCAAGAAACAAGGCCATCTTTGAGGCATCTTAGTGTGTACAGTAGAAATCAAGAGCCCAGGAATGCCAAGCAACTTGGTAACAAGGAAATACTGATTCCCAGTTGATGATTAGATGTTCTCTGAGAAGGCATGGAACCATAAAATTGTTTGGGTTGAGAGAGAGCTCCAAGATCATCCAGTCCAAGCATCCACCCAACACCACCATGGCCACCAAACCATGTCCCCAGTGCCATGGCCACGGACACCTCCGGGCATGGGGACTCCACCACCTCCCTGGGCAGCCTGTGCCAGTCCCTGACCACTCTTGCAGCAAAGACATTTTTCCTCCTCTCCAACCTAACCCTCCCCTGGCACAATTTCAGGCTGTTTCCTCTTTGTCACCTGAGACTAGGGAGAAGAGACCAACCCCCACCTGGCTCCAACCTCCTTTCAGGGAGCTGTAGAGAGCAATGAGGTCTCCCCTCAGCCTCCTCTTCTCCACACTAAACACCCCCAGCTCCCTCAGCTGCTCCTCCCCAGCTCTGTTCTCCGGACCCTTCCCCAGCTCTGGTGCCCTTCTCTGGACCTGCTCTAGCACCTCAGTGTCTTTCCTGCAGTGAGTAGCCTCAAGACTGAAGGCAGTGTTGGAGGTGCTCTCACCATTCCAGCTAAGATGCTTTCAGCTGCTAGGCATAGTGCAGGAGTTGTTCAGAGAGAAGATGAATGAGTCAGATTCCACACTCAACACGTAGTAAAGTGGCTGCCAGGCCTCAGCTTTAGAGCTTGCTGGGTTTGTAAGAAGTGGCAAGGAAGGAGTTGGTGGGGATGACAGCTGGCTGCTGGAAACATTTGCAGTTCAGTGCCATTGCTGCTGGCTTTGTGACAGTGGCAAGTGGTGGGCCAAGGGCAGGGGTCGGTGGCAAGTGCTCTGTGCTTGTGTCGCTGGTGGAAAGGGTTTGGCAGGAAGCTGTTAGCACAGAAGAGGATGTCCCTGTGCAGGGCTTCTGAAGATAAGTATTTTCTGCTCTCCTTTTGCTCCTCTGAAACAAAGGGATCCAGTCAAGTAAAGCCATGCAAAGCAGAGGTTTTCCTCTGCTGTATCTGTGCTCCTCTGCATGGAAAGATATTTCACAGGTGAAGATCAAAATGTAGTGAAAGAGACAAGCAGAGAAGGCTGCAGGGAGACCTGATAATGATCTTCCAGTACCTGAAGTGGGCTATGAAAAGGATGGAGAGAGACTGTTTGCAAAGGCCTGCAGGGACAGCACTGGGGGCAATGGCTTCAAACTAGAGCAGAGCAGGTTTAGGTTGGATGTTAGGAGCAAGTTCTGCAACACGAAGGTGGTGGAACATTGCAACAGGTTGCCCAGGGAGGTGGTTGTGGCCCCATCCCTGGAGGTACTCAGTGTGAGGTTTGACAGGGCTCTGGGCAACCTGCTGTAGTGGAAGGTGTCCCTGCTGAGTGCAGGGGGTTGGTCTGGATGAGCTTTGGAGGTCCTTCCAACCCAGCCCATTCTGTGATTCTATTTGGGTGTCCTGAGTTTCAAATTAGTTTTGAAGTCCATTTCAAAGTAGAGAGAAGCATTCACATCAGCATGGTTGCTGCTGGTACAGAAGAGCAATTCTATTGATCCCTGCTAAATGTGTGCACTCCATGCTTGCTGTCCTCTCTTGCCTTCCCCACAGCAGCTGGTTGTCTTGGGTGGGCTTGAGCTCTGCTTTCCCCATGTCACTTTATTTGCAGTTGGAAAGTGTTCATTTTTCCCCCAATAGAGCCTCATTACTGCTGGTATAGAAGACAGATCTTGTTTGGGGAGGCTTTGATAAGATTTTTTCTTGCAGTGAAGGGGAAAGAGACTTGGGAGTCCTGGTGGATGGGTGGGTGACCATGAGCCAGCAATGTGCTCTGGTGGCCAGGAAGGCCAAGGGCATCCTGGGGTGGGTTAGAAGGGCTGTCACCAGTAGGTCAGAGAGGTTCTCCTCCCTTTCTGCTCTGCACTGATGAGGCCATATCTGGAATATTGTGTCCAGTGCTGGGCCCCTCAGCTCAAGAAGGACCTCAGGGAACTGCTTGAGAGAATGCAGCACAGAGCCACAAAGATGCTGCAGGCAGTGGAACATCTTCCTCATGAGGAGAGCCTGAGGGAGCTGAGGGCTCTGTAGCCTGGAGAGGAAGAGACTGAGAGGTGACCTCCTTGCTGTTGCTAAAGCTGTGCAGGGTGGGTGCCCAGAGGCTGGAGCCAGGCTCTGCTGGGGGATGCCCAATGCCAGCACAAGGGGCAGTGGTGGAAGCTGAGGCTGCCATGGAAACAGGAGGAGACATTCTTTCCCAGTGAGGGTGTCAGAGGCCTGGAGCAGGCTGCCCAGGGGGTTGTGGAGTCTTCCTCTCTGGAAACATTCAAAACACACCTGGATGCATTCCTGTGTGATCTGCTTTGGGTGACCCTGCTCTGGCAGGGGTTGGACTGGGTGAGCTTTGGAGGTCCCTTCCAGCCCCTGAAATTCTGTGATTTTATTACCTCAGTGTATGTGAGCAGCATTGTTACCAGCTGCCCACTTTGCCACTGTGCTGAGGGAGCATTTGGTACTAATCTCGGAAGGGCATCTGTTGAAGAAGCATCCAGTGCTCACAGAATCACTGAGTCATTTGGGTTGGAAAAGATCTCTATGATCCTCCAGTCCAACCATTGTCTAACCCTTCCAAGTCTGGTGCTAAACTGGGCTCCATCCAAAGGAATGTGACCAGCAGGAGGAGGGAGGTGATTCTGCCCCTTGCTCTGCTCAGACCCCCTGCAGTGCTGCCTCCAGTGCTGGGACCCCCAGCACAGGAAGGACCTGGAGCTGCTGGAGAAGGTCCAGAGGAGGCAGCAAAGATGATCTGGGAGCTGGAGCTCCTCTCCTATGGAGACAGGCTGAGAGAGTTGGGGTTGCTCAGCCTGGAGAAGAGCAGGCCCCAGGGAGACCTTAGAGCAGCCTTCTAGTACCTGAAAGGGGGTACAGGAGAGCTGGGGAGGGCTTTGTAGTGACAGGACAAGGGGCAATGGCTGTGAACTGGGAGAGATGTGTGTGAACAATGGCTGTGAACTGAGACTGGAGATGAGGAAGAAATTGCTTCCAGTGAGGCTGGTGAGACACTGGCACAGGTTGCTCAGGGTGGTTGTGGATGTTCCCTCCCTGGAGGGGTTCAAGGCCAGGCTGGATGAAGCCTTGAGCAAGCTGGGCTGGTGGGAGGTGTCCCTGCCCATGGCAGGGAGGTTGGAACTGGATGATCTTGAAGGTCCCTTCCAACCCAAACCATCCAGTGATTCTGTGAGTAACCCATGTCCCTCAGCACCACCTCCCTGCCTCCTCGAGACACCTCCAGGGATGGGGATCCAACCACCTTCCCGGGCAGCCTGTGCCAGTGGTTTTAGAACCCTCTCAGTGAAAAAGTTTCTTTTGTTGTTTAACTTTAAACCACTTCCAGACAGACTCTCACTCTTCTCTAATACTCTTTTCCAGTACATGCATCATGAATGAGCCTGCCTCTAGTGGAAATGGTCAAGAGTTTGATGTTTTCAGTGCTATGGACTGGAAGGACGGCATAGGGACTTTGCCAGGAAGTGACCTAAAGGTAAGATTTGGCTTTGTATGGGCTTTTTTTATTTCCTTTAAATAAGTGAAATTAAAAAGAAAGTGCTAAAAGAATGCATTTCCCAAGCTGGTGTGTAGGTCTCTTCTTTCATGAATAAAACATGAACCTGCAGCTCTGAGTTGAGAGCCTGTAGCCTGTTAGCTTTTAGCTCTGGAGTTCCTCGATTCAGTTGCTGACTCTGGCACAGGCAGCTGTCAGCCTCGTAGCAAGGCATAAATTAGCACTGCCTCACTGTACAGGCAGAGGTAATCAAGTACACACAACCCAAAAGGAGTCTCAAGAGGTGGAGTGTGCAAATGCAGTCCACTTAGAGCCCTGCACTGCTCTGGAGCTGAGGATCTTTATCCTGTCGCTGACTGTGGCTGGAGAGGAGGAGGCTCAGGGGAGACCTCATTGCTCTCTACAACTCCCTGAAGAGAGGTTGTAGCCAGGAGGGAGTTGGTCTCTTCTCCCAGGCAACCAGCCCCTGAGCAAGAGGACACAGTCTCAAGCTGCACCAGGGGAGGTTTAGGCTGGAGGTGAGGAGAAAGTTCTTCCCGGCAAGAGGAATTGGCCACTGGGATGTGCTGCCCAGGGAGGTGGTGGAGTCACCGTCCCTGGAGGTGTTCAAGAGGGGATTGGATGTGGCACTTGGTGCCATGGTGTAGTCATGAGGTCTGTGGAGACAAGTTGGACTTGATGATCCTTGAGGCCTCTTCCAACCTTGGTGATACTGTGATACCTTCCAGCACCTCCAGATCCTTCCTGGAACAGAGGCTCCAGAACTGGCTGCAGAACTCCAGGTGGAGTTTCTTGCACCTATTTCCTATTGATTAGAGTTCCTTCCACCTAGACTAAGACTGATGAGGTTTCCATACAGTTTGTTTCTTTAAATCTGTGGGCTTGAAAATCTTTCTCTTTCTTGGTGTCTGAGACAATTTCTTTTGTTGAAGCCCAGAGTCAGAACATGTTGGCATTCAGGACCTACTTGTGAGTTTGGGTTGGTCTTTTGGTTTGCTTTTGCTTCTGCTTCCTCCTGTGTTTGGTTTTGGTTTTCTAAATGACAGAACCATAGACTACAATCAGAGTAACTTTCCTTGGGCAGGACCTCAGGACACCACGTCTGAGCATTCCAGACCTTAGACTCATGTAGATCAGATTGCTCAGGGCCTTGTGCAGTATGAGTGTGGTTATCTCCAGGATTGGACATACCACAGCCTATCTGGGCAAGCTGTTCCAGCATTTGACCACCCTCATAGTGGCTTTTGTGGATATTGTGTTGGACCTTGCCTTTGCACCTTGTGCCTTCTGCTGCTTGCCCTTCAACTGTGTGCATCTGGTTAGGCCACACCTTGACTCTTGTGTCCAGTTCTGGGCTCCTCAGTTCAAGAAGGATGTTGAGATGCTGGAATGTATCCAGAGAAGGGCAACAAAGCTGGGGAGGGGTCTGGAGCACAGCCCTGTGAGGAGAGGCTGAGGGAGCTGGGCTTGCTTAGCCTGGGGAAGAGGAGGCTCAGGGGAGACCTTCTTGCTCTCTCCAAATCCCTGAAGGGAGGTTGTAGCCAAGTGGGGGTTGGTCTCTTCTGCCAGGCACCCAGCATCAGAACAAGAGGCCACAGTCTCAAGCTGTGCCAGGGGAGGTTTAGGCTGGAGGTGAAGAAGAAATTCTTCCCAGCAAGAGAGATTGGCCATTGGGATGTGCTGCCCAGGGAGGTGGTGGAGTCCTCATCCCTGGAGGTGTTTAGGAAGGGCCTGGATGAGGCCCTTGGTGCCATGGTTGAGTTGATTAGATGGTGCTGGGTGATAGGTTGGACTTGATGATCTCTGAGGCCTTTTCCAATCTGATTAATTCTGTATTCTTTATCTGAGAAGAGCCTTTCTCCATCCCCTCTCTATCCTATCCTCTCATTAGAGAGAGCAGGAAAGGCTCCTTGGAAGACAGCCGTAAAATCTCTCCTGTGTTTAGGACTTGAGCGAACAAGTTTGCTGAGCTTCTGCTTGCATGCCATCTGCTACAGCCTCTCCTTGTCCTGGTGGACACCCACTGGACTGGCTCTGGTATGCCATTGCCTTTCTTGTGGTCTCATCAGTATTAAACAGAGGGGTTCCTCAGCCTGCTGGCTGTCCTCTTGCCCAAGCAGCTGTGGCTGCTGGTGGCCCTTTGCTGCCAGGGTGCATTGCTGACTCGTGCTCAACTCCCTGCCTTCTGCAAAGCTGTTTCAAATAGTCAGCCCCTGGGCTGGGCTGGTGCACACAGCTGTTGTGTCCCAGGTGCAGGGCCTTGCACATGCCTTTGTAGACCTTCCTGAGATCTTGTTAGCCCATTCAGCATGTGGAGAGCTTTCTGACTAGCAGCCTGCCCTACAGTTCCTCAGCCACACCACGTTGGGTAGTTTGCTTTTGCTGCCTGTACATGCACCAAACCCTTTCTTGCCTTTGCTCGTTTCTCCTCCAGCTCTGGCTTTCTGGATTCCATCACTGCATGCAACAGCACCACCAGCACCATCGCTGCATATCATCTGCACATAACATCTCTCCTGACTCGCCTTCTACCTCCTTCTCCATTTGAACTAACTCAGGAGTCCCTAGTTTGTTCATGTTGGCCTTCATCCACATTCACTTAGCTGTTTGGACACTGGCAGGCACAGTTCTCCTGGTGTGAGGTCCCTGGGGAGATATCCAAGCTTCCTGGGCTGTTTACCCTTCAAAGCAGTCTCCTGTATGATCCTGCCAAGCCAACCTGTGAACAAGCCAACAGCTGCCTCTCCTGAAGTCCGATGCTGCTCCTTCAGGATTTATTTTCCTCGCTGCTTTCAGGATTTCAGACTTCACTGATTCGTGGTTGCTGCTGCCAAAGCTGCCATCAGCCTCCACAGCCCTGACCACTTCTGTCTTTCTTTAAAAGCTTCTAAGTCCTTTCTGTTTTAACAGGCAACATCAAGTGAAAGGCAGACCTAGTGTTGAAATGTTCAAGGAATACATAAAGGCATTCAACAAGTCCAAGTGCCAGGTGCTGCACTTTGGCCACAGCAACCCCAGGCAGTGCTACAGGCTGGGGTCAGAATGGCTGAGAGCAGCCAGGCAGAGAGGGACCTGGGGGTGCTGGTTGATGGTAGGCTGAACATGAGCCTGCAGTGTGCCCAGGCAGCCAAGAGGGCCAATGGCATGCTGGCCTGCATCAGGAAGAGTGTGGCCAGCAGGAGCAGGGAGGTCATTGTGCCTCTGTACTCTGCTTTGGTTAGGCCACCCCTTGAGTCCTGTGTCCAGTTCTGGGCCCCTCAGTTTAAGAAGGACATCGAGAGACTTGAAGGTGTCCAGAGAAGGGCAACAAGGCTGGGGAGAGGCCTTGAGCACAGCCCTGTGAGGAGAGGCTGAGGGAGCTGGGGTTGCTTAGCCTGGAGAAGAGGAGGCTCAGGGGCGACCTCATTGCTCTCTACAGCTACCTGAAAGGTGGTTGTAGCCAGGAAGGGGTTGGCCTCTTCTCCCTAGCAACCAGCACCAGAACAAGGGGACACAGTCTCAAGCTGTGCCAGGGGAGGTTTAGGCTGGAGGTGAGGAGAAAGTTCTTCACCGAGAGAGTCATTTGCCATTGGAATGTGCTGCCCAGGGAGGTGGTGGAGTCGCCACCCCTGGAGGTGTTCAAGAGGGGACTGGATGTGGCACTTGGTGCCATGGTCTAGTCATGGGGTCTGTGGTGACAGGTTGGACTCGATGATCTTCAAGGTCTCTTCCAACCTTGGTAATACTGTGAGACTGTGATCAGTGCAGGGAAATAGTCAAAGAATGAGTGATGATGCATGCAAGGGCTGTCACACACAGGGGGGAATGGTTGGGTCGACAAGTTGTGGCATTCACTGACTTACCCAACCTAAGGACCATGTGAAAACTAGTTTGGCAAAGGTTGGAGAGTACCGTGTCTGTAGACCATTGCTTTGCTTTAGGGAGAAATGCACAGAATCACAGAATGGTTTGGCTTGGAAGGGACATTTCAAGATCATCCATTTCCAACCCCTGCCATGGGCAGGGACACCTCCCACCAGCCCAGCTTGCTCAAGGCCTCATCCAACCTGGCCTTAAAAACACCTCTAGAGAGGGGGCAGCCACAGCCTCCCTGGCAACCTGTGCCAGTGCCTCACCACCCTCAGTCTAAAGAATTTCTTCCTCATCTCCAGTCTGAATCTGCCCTGCTCTAACCACGAGGGGGCAAACCATTGCCCCTAACCTGACTAAAAATAAGAATTTCAAGTAGGTAGCTTCCCAGAACTTCTGTATCAAGAGGCAGCATTTCACCCTTTCAGTGCACACTTCTCTCAGAGGTGCTCATGCTGTCGAGTTTACCAAATCTGAGGATTCAAAGACAATTTTCCTTAATGTTTTAGGAAGAGAAATGACCAAATGTGAGAATGTTTAGTCCCCTCCCTGGAGGTGTTGAAGGCCAGGTTGGATGAGGCCTTGAGCAACCTGGGCTAGTGGCAGGGAGCTTGGAACTCGATGATTGGACTTGATGAGCTCTAGAGGTCCCTTCCAACCTCTAGGATTCATAGAATCATAGAATTACTAGGGTTGGAATACTCACCATGTAAGCAATGTAAGTTGTATCTCTGTGGCCATTACCTGGCTAGAAGCCTTAGAATCACAGAATTGTCATGGTTGGAAGGGACCTCAAGGCTCAGCCAGTTCCACCCCCTCTGCCATGGGCAGGGACACCTCACACTGCAGCAGGTTGCTCACAGCCACATCCAGCCTCCTGCAAACACCTCCAGGCAGGAGGCTGCCACCACCTCCCTGGGCAACCTGTGCCAGGCTCTCACCACCCTCCTGGGGAACAACTTCTTCCTCACATCCAATCTCAATCTAAGCATTGTATGATTCTATGACCTCAACCTCCACTCCAGCCTCTGTTCAGAGAGGTTTATAGAGCAATGAGGTCTCCCCTCAGCCTCCTTTTCTCCAGGCTGCACAACTGCAGTTCCCTCAGGTGATCCTCACCAGACCTTTTCTGCAGACCCTTTAGCCTTATTGCAGATGCAGTACATGGAAGTGCATCATCTCCCCCTTCCCTGTTCCTGTGTGACCTGCACTATATTCTCTGGTCCTGCTCTGGCAGGGGTGTTGGACTTGTTGACTTCCTGAGGTCCCATCCAACCCCTGACATCCTGTGAGCTGTGATCTTGAAGGTCCCTTCCAGCTCAGACCATTCTGTGGATCTGTGCAAACCTCAGCAATGTCTGTGATGCAGAGTTCAGCTACTGCTTGTTATTAGCTATAAAAAAACCCTCTAAGAGACACTCTCAATCTTTTAGCAGGCTGTAAAAATAGAACCTTTGGATTTCTGCATCTTGCAGCTAGTGTTTTCACCCCATTTTTCAATTGCATTTCCATGGCAGTCCATGGCAGTGGTTTGCCACCTTCAGCAGGACAAGCCTGTGATGAATTTGGAGGGGCCCAAGCAAGCTTACAAGCATTACCTGCTCTGCAAGGCCACTTGCTTCAGGTTCAGTGTCAGTATTGAAACACTCTGGTATCAGAACAGCCCAGGTAAAGCCCCCACATTAACCCTCTCCTGAGAATTCCCCATCTTCCCTGCTTACATTTACAGCTCCAAGAGATTACTCAACCTTCCAGCAGTCAGTATTTAGAAGCAGCTCTGAAAAATGAGCTGTTGCAATTATCTCAAAAGCTTCCAAGGGCTCACTGTTCTACCAGCTCTAAGTCTTTGCTAGCTAGAGAAATGCTGAAGTCTTTCACTGAGTGCAGAGTCCTTCAGCTGGGAAGAAAGAATGAACTGCAGCAGTACAGGTTAGGAGGTGATCTGCTGGAGAGCAGCCCTCTGGAGAGGGACCTGGGAGTGCTGGTGGATAACAAGTTCTGCATGGGACAGCAAAGTGCTCTGGTGGCCAAGAGAGCCAATGGGATCCTGGGGTACAGCAAGGAAAGTGTGGCCAGCAGGGCTGGGGAGGTTCTTTTTCCCTTCTGCTCTTCCCTGCTGAGACTACAGCTGCAATCCTGTGTCCAGTTCTGGGCTCCCCAGTTCCAGAGAGACAGAGACCTGCTGGAGAGAACCCAATGGAGAGCCAGGAGGATGATTTGGGGACTTGAGCATCTCCCCTGTGAAGAGAGACTGAGAGCCCTGGGGCTGTTCAGTCTGGAGAAGAGAAGGCTGAGAGGGGATCTGATCAATGTCTATCAATAGCTGAGGGGTGGGTGTCAAGAGGAGGGGGCTGAGCTCTTTCTGGTGGTGCACAGCAATAAGCCAAGGAACACCAGGTACAAGCTTGAACATAGATTTCACCTCAACATGAAGAGAAACTTCTTTGGTGTGGGGGTGCTGGAGCAGGCTGCCCAGAGAGGTTGTGGAGGCTCCTCTGGAGACTTTCCAACCCCACCTGGATGATTTCCAGTGCAGACTACCCTGGGTGGTCCTGCTCTGGCAGGGGGGTTGGGCTGGATGATCTCTGGAGGTCCCTTCCAACCTCTAACGGGCTGTCATTCTGGCATTTAGCTTTTCTTATGATACAGAAGAGCAACTAAGTCAGGAATATGGAACTGCAGCCTTGACTTTATTACAAAGTCCGTGGGCAGTTTCATGCCTACCACGCTTCACTGAGCTAGCCTGTGCCAGGGGCACTCGCTTCTCATTCTAGGCAAACCAAGGGAGCCAACCAAGCTTCTGTTCTCAGCCATCCCGTGGTCTCTCATGTTTTCACATCTGCAAAATCACAGACTCCCAGAATCCCAAGGGATCATCTGGTTCAGCCTTTCTAGGTGTGGGTGAAATGAGCTGGCCCAGTACCCTGGCAAGCTGAGCCCTAAAACTGAGCAGTGTAGGGGAATCCTTCCCCTGGGAGATGATTCCAGTGTCTGACTGTTCTCCTGGGGAAACATTTTCCTCTGGAGCCCAGTGCTGGAACTGTTCTTTCCCTGTGCTTTTTGTCATTGTCAGTTGTTGCATCTCTTGTCAGCCAGGCTGTGGAAATACATTTCTTACCCAGGTCTTGTTTAAAACTCCTCCATAAAAATAGTCACAAAATAGTTACTGCTGCTTGGAGCGCACTGTGTGACAGAGAGAGAGTGAGGGGTCGTGGAAAATGCTGGACTTCACAGTGCAGTATCACAGTATATTAGAGGCTGGAAGGGTCCTCCAAGGATCCTTGAGTCCAGCCCCCTGCCAGAGGAGGATCTCTTAGGGTAGTCTGCACAGGAATACATCCAGGTGGCTTTTAAGTCTCCAGAGAAGGAGACTCCACAACCCTCCTGGGCAGCCTGCTCCAGGGCTCTGTCACCCTCACACCAAAGTTTCTCCTCACGTTGAGGTGAAATCTTCTGTGTTGCAGTTTGTGTCCATTGTTGCTTGTCTTATTGCTGTGCACCACAAAAAGAGCTTGGCCCCCTCCACTTGACCCCCACCCCTCAGATATTGACAGACATTGATTAGATCCCTCCCAGCCTTCTCCGCACTAAACAGCCCCAGGGCTCTCAGTCTCTCTTCACAGGGGAGATGCTCAAGTCCCCTAATCATCCTTGTGGCTATTCATTGAATAGAATAGAATAGAATAGAATAGAATAGAATAGAATAGAATAGAATAGAATAGAATAGAATTACCAAGGTTGGAAGAGACCTTGAAGATCATCAAGTCCAACCTGTAACCACAAACCTCACAACTAGACCATGGCACCAAGTGCCACATCCAGTCCCCTCTTGAACACCTCCAGGGGTGGCGACTCCACCACCTCCCTGGGCAGCACATCCCAATGGCGAGTCACTCTCTCGGTGAAGAACTTTCTCCTCACCTCCAGCCTAAACTTCCCCTGGTGCAGCTTGAGACTGTGTCCTCTTGTTCTGGTGCTGGTTGCTAGGGAGAAGAGGCCAACCCCTTTCTGGCTACAACCTCCCTTCAGGTAGCTGTAGAGAGCAATGAGGTCGCCCCTGAGCCTCCTCTTCTCCAGGCTAAGCAACCCCAGCTCCCTCAGCCTCTCCTCACAGGGCTGTGCTCAAGGCCTCTCCCCAGCCTTGTTGCCCTTCTCTGGACACCTTCAAGTGTCTCAATGTCCTTCTTCAACTGAGCGGCCCAGAACTGGACACAGGACTCAAGGTGTGGCCTAACCAAAGCAGAGCACAATGACCTCCCTGCTCCTGCTGGCCACACTATTCCTAATGCAGGCCAGGATGCCCTTGGCCTTCTTGGCTGCCTGGGCACACTGCAGGCTCATGTTCAGCCTCCCATCAACCAGCACCCCCAGGTCCCTCTCTGCCTGGCTGCTCTCAGCCATTCTGACCCCAGCCTGTAGCACTGCCTGGGGTTGTTGTGGCCAATGTGCAGAACTCGGCACTTGGATGTGTTAAATCTCATGCCATTGGATTCTGCCCATCTGTCCAGCCTGTTCTCTTTCTCTGTCTCTCTGGAACTGGGGAGCCCAAAACTGGACACAGGATTGCAGCTGTGGTCTCAGCAGGGCAGAGCAGAGGGGAGGAGAACCTCCCCAGCCCTGCTGGCCACACTTTCCTTGCTGTACCCCAGGATCCCATTGGCTCTCTTGGCCACCAGAGCACTTTGCTGTCCCATGCAGAACTTGCTGCCCACCAGCACTCCCAGGTCCCTCTCCAGAGGGCTGCTCTCCAGCAGATCACCTCCTAACCTGTACTGCTGCAGTTCATTCTTTCTTCCCAGCTGAAGGACTCTGCACTCAGTGAAAGACTTCAGCATTTCTCTAGCTAGCAAAGACTGGACCCCTCCTGCTGCACCCCAGGATCCCATTGGCGCTCTTGGAATTTGCTGCCCACCAGAACTCCAAGGACTTTCTCTGTGGAGCTGCTTCCCAGCAGGGAAGGAAGTTAGGAAGAAGTTCTTCACAGCAAGAGAGATTGCCCATTGGAATGTGCTGCCCAGGGAGGGGGTGGAGTCACCATCACTGCAGGTGTTTAGGAAGGGAATTGATGGGGTGCTTGGTGCCATGGTTGAGTTGATTAGATGGTGCTGGGTGATAGGTTGGACTTGATGACCTTGAAGGTCTTTTCCCCATGCTGTTTAACACCTTTATTGATGATCTGGAGGAGGGGATGGAGTCCATCCTCAGTAAATTTGCAGATGACACCAAGCTGGGGGCAGGAGATGAGCTGTTAGAGGGTAGGAGAGCTCTGCAGAGGAACCTTGCCAGGCTGGACAGATGGGCAGAGGCCAAGGGCAGGAAGGAGATTGAACATATCCAGGTGCCAGGTTCTACACATTGGCCACAACAACCCCAGGCAGTGCTACAGGCTGGGGTCAGAGTAGTTGGAGAGCAGCCAGGCAGAGAGGGACCTGGGGGTAGTGGTTGATGGTAGGCTGAACATGAGCCTGCAGTGTGCCCAGGTGGCCAAGAGGGCCAATGGCATCCTGGCCTGCATCAGGAAGAGTGTGGCCAGCAGGAGCAGGGAGGTCATTCTGCCCCTGTACACTGCACTGGTTATACCACCCCTTGAGTCCTGTGTCCAGTTCTGGGCCCCTCAGTTTAGGAAGGAGGTTGACTTGCTGGAAGGTGTCCAGAGAAGGGCAAGGAGGCTGGGGAGGAGTCTGGAGCACAGCCCTGTGAGGAGAGGCTGAGGGAGCTGGGGTTGCTTAGCCTGGAGAGGAGGAGGCTCAGGGGAGACCTTGCTCTTTCCAACTCCCTGAAGGGATGTTGTAGCCAGGCAGAGGTTGGTCTCTTCTGCCAGGCAGCCAGCAGCAGAACAAGAGGACACAGTCTCAAGCTGTGCCAGGGGAAGTTTAGGCTGGAGGTGAGAAAGAAGTTCTGCACAGAGAGAGTGATTGCCCATTGGAATGTGCTGCCTGGGGAGGTGGTGGAGTCACCTTCATTGGAGGTGTTCAGGAGGAGACTTGGTAGGGTGCTTGGTGCCATGGGTTAGTTGATTAGGTGGTTTTGGATGATTGGTTGGACGTGATGATCTCGAAGGTCTCTTCCAACCCGGTCTGTTCTGTTCTATTCTGTTCTAATCTTTTGTTCTATTCTGTTCTAATCTTTTGTTCTATTCTGTTCTGATCTTCTGTTCTATTCTGTTCTATTCTGTTCTGTTCTATTCCATATGCAAGGGCAGCCCCTAACCTGTACTGGTTCAAAAGGATACAGGGGCTTCCAAATGCTACCGGGAATTCCAAAGGATCCAGGGGACAGGGAGACTGGAACCGTGTCCAGCAAGCTGCCTAGGAAACTGGGAGTAAAACTACTAGCATTGTGTATTAGTTCTTTCAGGATGTTTAAATCAAACAGAAAGCTTGAATTCCAGTGGAGTTTAAAATGGTTTACCAGTGACAGGATGCCTTGATGTGGCAGGCCCAGTAACGGATGCTCAGCGGAGAAGCAGCAGTGCTTCCCAGTTGCTGTGCGTGCTGTGAATGTGAATGGGCACTGACTCTGCTTTTCTCTTATTTTTTTCCCCCTGTTTTTATTTTTTATTAATTCCCCCCCCCCCAAAGTGTGTGGAGTGCAGGCAGTACCAGCAGCACTTCAGGCTTTCAGCGTGCTCGTGGCGTTGGAAGAGCCGTCAGGATTTACAGGCGCTGCCTGCCGCCGCCGCGCGGAGCTTGGGAAGGGCTTTGTGATGGGATTGCCAAGTGCGGTGTGTGTGGAGAAAGAGCTGTTAGGGGCTGCAGGGATGGAGTTTTGGGTAGTGTTTCCAGCTTGTGATTGTGCTGGAACCCAAAAGCCGACAGAAACCCAGCAGCCAACCCAAAGCCAAAAGCCAACCCAAAGACAGCAGCCGACCCAAACCCCAGCAGCCAACCCAAACCCCAGCAGCCGACCCAACCCCAGCAGCCGACCCAAACCCAGCAGCCGACCCAAACCCAGCAGCCGACCCAAACCCCAGCAGCCAACCCAAACCCCAGCAGCCGACCCAACCCCAGCAGCCGACCCAAACCCAGCAGCCGACCCAAACCCCAGCCCCAGCCCGACCCAAACCCCAGCAGCCGACCCAACCCCAGCAGCCGACCCAAACCCCACCCAACCCCAGCAGCCGACCCAAACCCCAGCAGCCGACCCAACCCCAGCAGCCGACCCAACCCCAGCAGCCGACCCAAACCCCAGCAGCAGCCGACCCAAACCCCAGCAGCCGACCCAAACCCCAGCAGCCGACCCAAACCCCAGCCCAACCCCAGCAGCCGACCCAAACCCCAGCAGCCGACCCAAACCCCAGCAGCCGCAGCCGACCCAAACCCCAGCAGCCGACCCAAACCCCAGCAGCCAACCCAAACCCCAAACCCAACCCCAGCAGCCAAAACCTCAAACCCAACCCCAGCCCAAAACCCCAGCAGCAAACCCCAGCAGCCGACCCAACCCCAGCAGCCGACCCAAACCTAACCGACCCAAACCCAGCAGCCGAAAACCCCAGCAGCCGACCCAACCCAAACCCAACCCCAGCCACCCAAACCCAGCAGCCGACCCAACCCCAGCAGCCGACCCAAAACCACCCAAACCAAGCCGACCCAAACCCAAACCCCAGCAAAAACCCCAGCCACAAAAGCAGCCGACCCCTACAAAGCAGCCGACCCAACCCCAGCAGCCGACCCAAACCTCAGCAGCCGACCCAAACCCAGCAGCCGACCCAAACCCCAGCAGCCGACCCAAACAACCCCCAAAGCCCCAAACCAACCCCAACCCACCAAACCCCAGCAGCCGACCCAAACCCCAGCAGCCGACCCAACCCCAGCAGCCGACTCAACCCCAGCAAAAAGCAGCCGACCCAAACCCAGCAGCCGACCCAAACCCAGCAGCCGACCCAAACCCAGCAGCCGACCCAAACCTCAGCAGCCGACCCAAGCCAACCCCAGCAGCCGACCCAAACCCCAGCAGCCGACCCAACCCCAGCAGCCGACCCAAACCCCAGCAGCCGACCCAACCCCAGCAGCCGACTCAACCCCAGCAGCCGACTCAACCCCAGCAGCCGAAAACCCCAGCAGCCGACCCAACCCCAGCAGCCGACCCAACCCCAGCAGCCGACCCAACCCCAGCAGCCGACCCAAACCCAAAGCCAAGCCAACCCAAAGCCAAAAGCCAACCCAAACCCCAAAAGCCAACCCAAACCCCAGCAGCCAACCCAAACCCAACCCCACCCAAGCCAAATCCCACCCTAACCAAAACCCACCCAACCCCAACCAACCCAAACCCCAGCCACTCAAAACAACCAACCCAAACCCAACCAAAGCTGCACAAAACACCCCTACAAACCCCAACCAACCCAAACCCCAACCAACCCCAACCCAACCAAAGCTGCACAAAACACCCCTACAAACCCCAACCAACCAAAAACCAAACCCAAACAAAACACAAAGCAACCAAACAAAACAAAAACCCCAACCCCCCAAACCAAAACAAAAATAACCCCAACCAACCAAAACCCTAAAAATAACTCCCCCCCCCCCGCCCCAAACCCACATCCCCAACCAAAACCACCCAAGGAAACTGATGATGAAGAAATAAGCCTGTAAAGAAAGTTGGGTAGCTGATATCAATGGACATAAACTGTAATAGTGGAACATGAATCATAGAGTCACAGAGTGGTAGGGGTTGGAAGGGACCTCCAGAGTTCATCCAGTCCAACCCCCTGCCAGAGCAGGGTCACCCAGGGCCAGGCACAGGAACACATCCAGCTGGGGCTGGAAAGGAGACTCCACAACCTCTCTGGGCAGCCTGCTCCAGGCCTCAGCAGCCTCACACCAAAGAAGTTTCTCCTCATGTTCAGGTGGAAGCTCCTGGGTTCCAGTTTGTGTCCATTGCCTCTTGTCCTATCCCAGGGCACCACTGCACAGAGCCTGGCCCCTGCCTGCCCCCCACCCCTCAGGTATTTGCAACCATTGATCAGATCTCCTCTCAGCCTTCTCTTCTCCAGGCTCAACAGCCCCAGGGCTCTCAGCCTCCCCTCCTCACACAGATGTTCCAGGCCCTTCAGCATCCTCATAGCCTCTGTTGGACTCTCTCCAGCAGATCCTTTTCCCTCTTGAACTGAGGTGCCCAGAACTGAACACAGTACTCCAGATGTAGTGCCACCAGGGCAGTGTGGAGGGGAGGAGAACCTCCCTTTGACCTGCTGGCCACACTCTTCTTAATGCACCCCAGGAGACCATTTGGCTTCTTGGCCACAAGGGCACATTGCTGTCCCATGGAGAACTTTTTGCCCACCAGGACTCCAGTGTCCTTCTCCCCAGAGCTGCTGTCCAGCAGGTCACTTGAATGAGCTCTAGGTGGGAGAATTAATGAGCTGTATGGATGAAAGAGACTATGGGGAAGATGTAAGAGAACTCACAGAGATGTTCCAGGCCCTTCAGCATCCTTTTAGCCTCTGTTGGACTCTTTCCAGTAGTTCCCTGTCCCTCTTGAACTGGGGAGCCCAGAACTGGACACAGCACTCCAGGTGTGATCACACCAGGGCAGAGTAGAGTGGGAGGACAACCTGCTGGCCCCACTCTTCTTAATGCACCCTGGAATGGAGCAGTAATGGTCAGTGGTGCTCTGTGTTTGCAGACACACTGTGGCAGTGGTGATTGAGGAGGCTGTGTAGATGCTGCAGCTCAAGGCAGTGCAGTTAATCCTTCCACCTGCCTGCTCTGCAGTCATGTTCCAGCTTCCTGGAGATAATTCACATTTTGGGAGCAGCTCCTACTTTTTCCTTTGTCATATGACCGATTGTGTGACGAGCACAGGGAGTGTCAGGCACTGGCTGCGGGGGCAGTCCTGCAGTGCAAAGCTGTTCCTGTCCTCACACAGTGCCATGTGCTGCTTTCAGACTGGTGAAGGGTTTCTTTCTCAGGAGAGTCCATGAGAGTGTCCATGGGAAACATCCCTGGAGGGGTTTCAGAATCATAGATTCAGTCAGGGTTGGAAGGGACCACAAGGATCAGCTAGTTCCAACCCCCTGCCATGGGCAGGGACACCCCACACTAGATCAGCCTGGCCACAGCCTCATCCAGCCTGGGCTTAAACACCTCCAGGGATGGGGCCTCAACCACCTCCCTGGACAACCCATTCCAGGGCTTCACCACTCTCATGGGGAAGAACTTCTTCCTCCCCTCCAGCCTGAATCTCCCCACCTCCAGCTTCATTCCATTCCCCCTAGTCCCATCATTCCCTGAGATCCTGAGCAGTCCCTCCCCAGCCTTCCTGTAGCCCCCTTCAGATCCTGGAAGGCCACAATGAGGTCACCTGGGAGCCTTCTCTTCTCCAGCCTGAACAGCCCCAACTCCTTCAGTCTGTCCTCACAGGAGAGGTGCTCCAGCCCTCTGCTCATCCTCGTGGCCCTGCTCTGGACACCTTCCAGCACCTCCAGATCCATCTTGCAATAGGGGCTCCAGAGCTGGAGGCAGTACTCCAGGTGGGGTCTCAGCAGGGCTGAACAGAGGGGGAGAATCCCCTCCCTTGCCCTGCTGGCCACACTTCTCCTGCTGCAGCCCAGGCTCTGATTGGCTTTCCGGGCTGCAAGTGCACACTGAGAGCTCCTGTTGAGCTTCTCCTCTCCCAGCACCCCCAAGTCTCTCTCCTCAGGGCTGCTCTCCAGCCAGTCCCTGCCCAGCCTGGGTTTGTGCCTGGGATTGCCTCGACCCAGCTGCAGGACCCTGCCCTTGGTCTTGTTGAAGCTCCTGAGGTTGGCTTGTGCCCACCTCTCCAGCCTGTCCAGGTCCCTCTGGATGGATCCCTTCCCTCCAGCTGTCTGCTGCACCACACAGCTTGGTGTCATCACAACCTTGCTGAGGCTGCACTCAGTGCCACTGTCCATGGCACCTACAGAGATGTTGAACAAGCCTGGTCCCAGGCCTGATCCCTGAGGGACTCTGCTTGTCCCTGGCCTCCCCTGGGCCATGGACCCATTGACAGCCACTCTCTGGGTGCAGCCATCAAGCCAGTTCTGTATCCATCCAGTGGTCACCCATCACACCCATGTGTCACCAGCCTGGAGACCAGGAGGTGGTGTGGGACAGTGCCGAAGGCTTTGCTCAGGGCCAGGGAAACGACATCAGTTGCTCTCCCCTCATCTGTTAATGCTGTCACCTGCTCATAGAAGGCCACCAGGTGTGTCAGGCAGGATTTGCCCTTGGCAAAGCCATGCTGACTGTTCCCAATCACCTCCTTGCTATTCTTCTGGGTCAGTAGTGCCTCCAGGAGGATCTGCTCCATGATCTTTCCGGGCACAGAGGTGAGACTGCCTGGCCTGGAGTTCCCTGGTTCCTCCTTCTTACTCTTTTTGCAAATGGGAGTAATGTTTCAGAGCTGCATGGATGTGGTGGAAGAAAATTAGGGAGGCAAAAGCCCATTTAGAACTTAGACTGGCCTCTGCTGTGAAGGACAACAAAAAGTCCTTCTATAAATACATCAATAGCAAGAGGAAGGGCAAGGACAACCTCCACTCCTTGGTGGACACGGAGGGGAACGTTGTAACAAAGGATGAGGAAAAGGCAGAGGTACTTAACACCTTCTTTGCCTCAGTCTTCACTAGCAGGGCAGAACGTCTTCCAGACAGCTGGCCTGCAGAGCTGGCAGAAGGAGCCAGAGAGCTGCAGAGTTTCCCGCTGCTCCAAGAGGAAGTTAGAGATCTTCTCAGCCGCTTGGACCCCCACAAGGCCATGGGACCGGATGGGATCCATCCTAGGGTGCTGAGGGAGCTGGAGCTGGCAGATGAGCTGTCCAGGCCACTTTCCATCATTTTTCAGCAGTCCTGGCTCACTGGAGAGGTCCCAGAAGACTGGAAGCTGGCTAACGTGGTGCCCACCCACAAGAAGGGCCGGTTGGAAGAGCCAGGGAATGATAGGCCTGTCAGCCTGACCTCAGTGCCAGGCAAGGGTATGGAACGGCTCATCTCGAGTGCGATCACACAGCACTTACAGGATGACCAGGGGCTCAGGCCCAGCCAGCATGGATTTAGGAGGGGCAGGTCCTGCCTGACCAACCTGATCTCCTTCTATGATCAGGTGACCCGCCTGGTGGATGTGGGGAGGCCTGTGGATGTGGTCTACCTGGACCTCAGCAAGGCCTTTGACACCGTTCCCCACAGCAAACTCCTGGCCAAGCTGGCAGCCCATGGCTTGGACAGGAGCACACTGCGTTGGGTTAGGAACTGGCTGGAGGCTGAGCCCAGAGAGTGGTGGTGAATGGTGCCACATCCAGCTGGCGGCCTGTCACTAGTGGTGTGCCCCAGGGATCAGTGCTGGGCCCCATGCTCTTCAACATCTTTATTGATGATCTGGATGAGGGCATTGAGTCCATCATCAGTAAATTTGCAGATGACACCAAACTGGGGGCAGCAGTTGATTTGCTGGAGGGCAGAGAGGCTTGGCAGAGGGACCTCGACAGGCTGGACAGATGGGCAGAGGCCAAGGGCAGGAGATCACATCCAAGTGCCAGGTGCTGCACATTGGCCACAGCAACCCCAGGCAGTGCTACAGGCTGGGGGCAGAGTGGCTGGAGAGTGGCCAGGCAGAGAGGGACCTGGGGGTACTGGTTGATTGTAGGCTGAACATGAGCCTGCAGTGTGCCCAGGCAGCCAAGAAGGCCAATGGCATCCTGGCCTGCATCAGGAAGAGTGTGGCCAGCAGGAGCAGGGAGGTCATTCTGCCCCTGTACACTGCACTGGTTAGGCCACACCTTGAGTCCTGTGTCCAGTTCTGGGCCCCTCAGTTTAGGAAGGAGGTTGACTTGCTGGAAGGTGTCCAGAGAAGGGCAACAAAGCTGGGGAGGGGTTTGGAACACAGCCCTGTGAGGAGAGGCTGAGGGAGCTGGGGTTGCTTAGCCTGGAGAAGAGGAGACTGAGGGGTGACCTTATTGCTCTCTCCAACTCCCTGAAGGGAGGTTGTAGCCAGGCAGGGGTTGGCCTCTTCTCCCAGGCAGCCAGCAGCAGAACAAGAGGACACAGTCTCAGGCTGCACCAGGGCAGGTTTAGGCTGGATGTTAGGAAGAAGTTCTACACGGAGAGAGTGATTGCCCATTGGAATCGGCTGCCCATGGAGGTGGTGGAGTCACCTTCAGTGGAGGTGTTCAAGAGAAGACTTGCTGGGGTGCTTGGCTGTATGGTCTAGTTGTTGGGTGGGTTGGATTGTTTGATGGGTTGGACACGATGATCTTGAAGGTCTCTTCCAACCTGGTGTATTGTATTGTATTGTATTGTATTGTATTGTATTGTATTGGTGCTGAGGGCTGTGGCTTAGTGGCAGGGGCTCGGCAGCAGTGGTGGGGATGTGAGCTCTGGGGGAGAGGTCTTGGTGATCTCAGAGGTCTCTTCCAATGTCAGCAGTTCTATGGTTCTATAAATCAGTGTTGCTTCAGAGGGAAGATAGATTTCCTTCAGGGAAGCTGCTGAGGGAGGGGAAGGCTAAGGCAGAATAGACTTTCCCTGACCACATTTGAGCCCCAGCAGATGGAGTTAGTGGCCTGATCTGTTCCATGTGCAAGTAACTTGCTTGGGTTTTGCAGTTGTTTTGATTAGCTCCTGTTGTGCTTCATGACCATAGATTCCTGGTTAAAACTTTGCATTGGCATGAAATTATTTTTCCCTTCTCTTAAAAACCCAACCCAACCAACCCAGAAAGACCAAAAAAGGGAGTTTCACTTCAAAATTGCCAAAACTCCAAAGCTAAGAAATGCCAGAGTTAGATTTCATAGAATCACAGAATGGTTTGGGTTGGAAGGGACCTTCATGGTCCAGCTCCCCTGCCGTGTGCAGGGACACCTCACACCGGCCCAGGTTGCTTAAGGCCTCATCCAGCCTGGTCTTAAACACTTCCAGGGGGAGGCATCCACAGCTTCTCTGGGCAACCTGTTCTAGAGTCTCACCACTCTCATTGTGAAGAACTTCTCTCTAAAGTCCAATGTAAATGTACCCTGCTCGAGTTTCAAACTACTGCCCCTTGTGCTGTCACTCCCAGCCCTTGTCAAAAGGCCCTCCCCAGCTCTCCTCAGGTACTGGAAGGCTGCTCTGAGGTCTCCCTGGAGCTTCTGCAGGCTGAACAACCCCAACTCTCTCATCCTGTCCCCACAGAAGAGGTGCTCCAGCCCTCTGGTCGTCTTTGTGGCTTCCTCCCATGTCCTCCTTGTTTTGGGGTCCCATGGCTGGACACAGTACTCCAGGTGGTTGGCCTTTGGATTATGAATTGCATTTCCTCCCGTGCAGCCTTGGTGGACTCCTCACTGAAGTGCTGTTCTCCCACCCAGTGTCAGGAATAGTTGTGTGATCCCTGCAGGTAAATGCCACCCAGGGAAGCCTTGCACTGCACTTGCTGCTACCACTGCCTTGCTGTGTGCTGCCAAACAGCTCCCTGCAACCCAGACTTTGGCACTAACCCTTCCCCTTTTGTTTGTCACTTGCTTGGGTTCTGCAGGAGAGATGGGCTTTTGGTGTTTAGAAATTCTCTGGCTGACAGAATTTGGAGCTGGGGTTGTGCTGTAGGGCAGATCTGGATCAATAAGCATCATCTTGGCAGGCCTTGACTTCTGGCTCTGCTGCTGGTTCATGACCTGTCACCTCCAGAGAGGCTGCTGAGCTGCACTTCCCTGCTCAAGTGGAGAGAATAAGGCAGGCTGAGCTTGCAGGGGAGAAGGCCTCTGCTACCAGGATAATTCTTGAGTGCTTGGGTGTCCTGGTTTGAGGCCAGGCAGATCCTCTCTTGCTCCTGAAAGAGACAAAAGAATGACTCTCATCACACAATGGATTGCAAAAGTGATGGGAAGCTTAAATGGAAAAGCAGTTGAGTGTTGTACAGAAGCTACAAAGCATAGTGGCAAAGAATCCCAAAGCACACAGAGTCCCTTCCAGCACACCCAAAGGTCCCCAACACTTCCCTTCTCCCCACCTGAGGGTCTACCCAAGCGCCCCAGGGCTCTTTCTTCCCCCCCACTGCTAGGCTGGTCTCAGGCTGGCCAGGGCTGAGCCTGCCCCAACCCCTTCTCCTCCTGGCATTAGGCCCAGACAGACCTGAGAGGCCTTGAGATCCTGCCCCAGTGTTCCCCCTAGGGAGCATCTCCCACGGGAGCAGAGAGGGAAGGGAGAGGCAGAGAATGACTTTGCCGAGGGGCTTACAGGGTGCAGGGTGTATGGGCATGAAATAGGCTGTTCCCTGTGCACACCTGACTGGGCTGGACACTGGGGACACCAGAGGTGTAACTCCTGTGGCAGGGACAGGAGGCAGCCAGCCTGAACTGGCACACTGGGGCAGAGCAAGGGGACTGGAAAAGCCTGAGGGGTGTCTAAGAATGCAGGCAAGACAGTACTGGTGGGTTTGGGGGCAGTGCCACTCTCTGTTGCTAAAGGTCTTAGACAGAATCCCAGGTGGGAAGGGACACCAAGCACCATCTGCTCCAACCTTCCTAGGTGACAGTGGAGTTGCAGTGAGCTGGCTGAGCACCCTGGCAAGCTGAGCCTTAAACTGCCCAATGGAGGGGACTCCACTGCTGCCCTTGGGAGATGGTTCCAGCGTCTGGCTGTGCTCATGGGGAAACATTTTTCTCTAGAGTCCAATGGGAACCTCCCCAGGAGTAACTTGTCCCCATCACCACTTGTCTCTTGCAGATCAGAAGCAATGAGAGGATGTTCCTAGTACTAATTTCTTTTTCAGCAGGTGGTAATTTGGTAGCAAATGCTTTACTGCTTCTGCCTGCCCAGAGAGGAAAAAAAGCCTTTCCTTGTGCATTCAAGTTGTTCTCTCTTCTTTGTTATTTGAGGATTAGCTATTGCAGTGCTCCTGAAGCATCTTAAAATCAATGGAAGAGTGCTTGAAGTGCTTGACCTTCTTGCTGACAGCATCATGCCAGTGAGAGGGGATCTGGCCCTGCCCCTTGATGGTGGTGTGGAATTTAAACTCTGCTGATCACAGCCTGTTAAAAACTTCTCCACTCATCTTGATGTTAGGGATAAATTCTTGACAGTGGGGGTGGAGAGGCACTGGCACAGGTTGCCCAGGGAGGTTTTGGATGTCCCCTCCCTGGAGGTGTTCAAGGCCAGGTTGGATGAGGCCTTGAGCAAGCTGGGCTGGTGGGAGGTGTCCCTGAGAGACTTGGGGCTTGTTCAGTCTGGAGAGGAGAGGGCTTCAAGGAGACCTTCTTGTGGCCTTCCAGGATCTGCAGGGGGCTCCAAGAAAGCTGGGGAGGGACTTTTGAGGGTGTGAGGGAGGGATAGGACTGGGGGGGGATGGAGCAAAACTAGAAATGGGGAGATTGAGATTGGCTGTGAGGAAGAAGTTGTTCCCCAACTGAGAGAGCCTGGCACAGGCTGCCCAGGGAGGTGGTGGCAGCCTCCTGCCTGGAGGTGTTTGCAGCCAGGCTGGAGGTGGCTGTGAGCAACCTGCTGTGGTGTGAGGTGTCCCTGCCCATGGCAGGGGGGTTGGGACTGGATGCTCCATGAAGTCCCTTCCAACCCAAACTGTTCTGTGAATCTATCAGTGATGATTCTGGGAGCCCTGAACAGCCTGGGATCCTGCTTGAAGAGTTTGCCTTTTGCCATGCTTGCAGAGCAGGAGCATGCAGGCAGGGTCCCTTCCCATCGTGAAAGAAAGGCAGTAGTCCGGTGCAGGGACACATTGCCCTGACCTTCTCTGTGCCTGAGAACAGGAGAATTCTGTCAGCAGGCCAGCATCAGGAGTCCTGTGCTGGGAGCAGAGCCCTGGCAGGGCTGAAGAGCCTGGGAGGGATGCTTTTATTTTGCTGTGCAAGTGGCTGGGCACAGAGGGTTTGTGTCAGGAGTTGCTTTGCGGGGTGCTGCAGCAGTAACTGCTGAGTGCCAGGAGCAGCTTTAGTCTTTGTTATCTCAGTGGGCTTTGGGTTAAAGAAAATAAACAGTCCTGCTCTCAAACCCTGTAGAGTAAATAAGACTGGCTTTACTGCTTGAAAAGGGGACATAAAAATACTCTCCAGCAGCCTCATTTTCTGAGTGTTCTCCAGCCCCTGCCTGGGGCAGGGCTTCTGTGGAGAAAACAGTGTGTGATGGTGCTTGCAGGGGCTGTGCCACACACAGGGGGCAGTGGCTGGGTGGACAAGTTGTGGCATTCACTGACTTTAAGTTAAGGACTATGTGAAAAAAAGTTTGGCAGTGGTTGGACAGTGCACTGTCTGTAGACCACTGCTTTGCTTGGGAGAGAGATGTATGCCCCAGGCTGCTAGAGCCCTGCAATCCATAGGGTAGTGTTAAGGCCAAGTGGTTATGAACTGGCTGTGGATGGATGTAAATGGAAGGTTAGAAGGGAATGCAGGAGTGGACTGTTAGTGGAAGCCCTGGTACCAGAACTTCTGGCTGCTTCTCCACTGCAGCTGAAACACTGATGATACTTGGACACAAATTCATAGGTTTGGGTTGGAAGAGACCCTAAAGCTCATCCAGTTCCAACCCCCTGCCATGGGCAGGGACACGTCCCACCAGCCCAGCTTGCTCAAGGCCTCATCCAGCCTGGCCTTGAACACCTGCAGGGATTTCCACAGCCTCCCTGGGCAACCTGTTCCAGTGTCTCAGCACCCTCACTGGAAAAGAGTTTCTTCCTAATATCTACAGGAGGTGCAAGAGAATCACTGATTTCTCTGAGAGGTTCCACTGAGGTCACTGTGAGGTCACAGTGTTTGAAATCAAGAGTAGTAACTGCTAACCAGAGGTCAGGGTGTAGTTCTGTTTCTGCACCTCCAATAGTGGGTTCAGTTTGGGGCCTCTTACTCCAAGAAGGACATTGAGGAGCTGGGGCCTATCTAGAGAAGAGCAACCAAGCTGGGGAAGGGTCTGGAGACCAGGGCTGGGGAGGAGCAGCTGAGGGACCTGGGGGTGGTTAGTGTGGAGAAGAGGAGGCTGAGGGGAGACCTTATTGCTCTCTACAGCTCCCTGAGAGGAGACTGAAATGAGGTCAGGGTTGGGCTCTTCTCCCTAGCATGAGGTGATAGAAGAAGAAAGGTCCTGAAATTGTGCCAGGGGAGGGTTAGGTTGGAGATGAGGCAAAATTTCATTGCTGCAAGAGTGGTCAGGGTCTGGCACAGGCTGCCCAGGGAGGTGGTGGAGTCCCCATCCCTGCAGGTGTTCAAGAAACCTGTGGCCGTGGCCCTTGGAGACATAGTTTACTGGCCATGGTGGCGTTGGGTTGATGGTTGGACTCAGTGATCTCAGAGTTGTTCTCCAACCTAAACAATTCTCTGATTCTCAGATTCTTTGTCTTGTATCACTGCAATCCCAGGGGTTAATCTCTACCACTGGAGCAGGCTGCCCAGAGAGGTTGTGGAGTCTCCTTCTCTGCAGCCTTTCAAGGTCTGTCTGGATGTGTTCCTGTGTGACCTGAGCTAGACTGTATGCTCCTGCTCTGGCAGGGGTTGGACTTGATCTCTTTGGGTCCCTTCCAACCCCTGATATCCTGTGATTTGTGATAATAAACAGGCTGCTGAGAAACTGCTACTTGTTTAATGACTATGTAGGCATAAAAATAATAGAATAGAAAGAATAGAATAGAATAGAATAGAATAGAATAGAATAGAATAGAATAGAATAGAATAGAATAGAATAGAATAGAATAGAATAGAATTAACCAGGATGGAAAGGACCTTAGAGATCATCAAGTCCAACCTATCACCCAACACCATCTAATCAACTAAACCATGGCACCAAGGGCCTCATCCAGGCTCTTCCTAAACACCTCCAGTGATGGTGACTCCACCACCTCCCTGGGCAGCACATTCCAGTGGCCAATTCCTCTTGCTGGGAAGGACTTTCTCCTCACCTCCAGCCTAAACCTCCCCTGGCACAGCTTGAGACTGTGTCCTCTTGTTCTGCTGCTGGGGGCCTGGGAGAAGAGACCAACCCCCACCTGGCTGCAACCTCCCTTCAGGGAGTTGCAGAGAGCAAGAAGGTCTCCCCTGAGCCTCCTCCTCTCCAGGCTAAGCAACCCCAGCTCCCTCAGCCTCTCCTCCCAGGGCTGTGCTCCAGACCCCTCCCCAGCTTTGTTGCCCTTCCCTGGACACCTTCAAGTCTCTCAATGTCCTTCTTCAACTGAGGAGCCCAGAACTGGACACAGGACTCAAGGGGTGGCCTAAGCAGTGCTGAGCACAGGGCAGAATGACCTCTCTGCTCCTGCTGGCCACACTCTTCCTGATGCAGGCCAGGATGCCCTTGGCCTTCTTGGCCACCTGGGCACACTGCAGGCTCATGTTCAGCTGCTGTCAACCATTCCCCCCAGGTCCCTCTCTGCCTGGCTGCTCTCAGCCACTCTGCCCCCAGCCTGTAGCTCTGCCTGGGGTTGCTGTGGCCAGTGTGCAGCACCTGGCACTTGGGTGTGTTCCATCTCATGCCATTTCCTTGTTTTGCTTTTGTTTGGGGTGAGGGAAGTGCTGCAGGTTTCTTGTGAGCTGGGCCACACTGCCACTGTTGTGCTCAGGGTAAGTTGTGTTGCGAAGCTGCTGCCAGAGTGCTGCAGCAGTTGTCCTCATTGCGGTGAGGCCTTCATCCCTCCCTTGCCCAGCAGATGGTAGCATTGCCTGGGTTTTCCTAAGGTGCTGTGAAGCTCTGCATGAAGATGCGCTCAGCTCTCTCTTTGTCCTTGGCACTTCCACAGCTCTTCCTTTTTTCACCCTTTGTTGTTGCTGCCTGTTGTGCCAAACAAAGTTTTGTCCCTGGTATGGCACAAGAGCAGCCTTTGCTCTGGAGCTCTGTGGTGACTGCTGAGGCCTTGCACACTCCTGGAAGGGCACAAGGAGCAGCAGGCAGAGGTCACCTGCTCTTTGTTGCTCTGAATTCACCACATGGGGACTGCATTTGAAACCAGGCTGTCAGGGTTTCTCTGCAGTGGGTTTGGCTTTCTAGGAATTGATCTCTAATCCTGCTCCTTGGCTGCAAATGAATTTTGATCCCATGTGGTGACAAAGACACAGAGGAGTTTTATGAGGTGTGGAGAAAGAGAACTGGAAACCATTTCCAAGGTTCCCTCTGCCTTCAGCCTTGCATGGTAAGGCATTGAACTTCCAGCCTCTGCTCAGCTGCACCCTGGGATAGGACAAGGGACTCTGAGTGTAAACTACAGCTATCTGAGGGCTGGGGGTCAGGAAGGGACAGGAACAGGCTCTGCTCAGCTGCACCTTGTGGTAGGACAAGGAGCAATGGATGGAAACTGCAGCACAGGAGGCTCCACCTCAACATGAGGAGGAACTTCTTGCCTCTGAGGGTCCCAGAGGCCTGGAGCAGGCTGCCCAGAGAGGTTGTGGAGTCTCCTTCTCTGGAGCCTTCCCAGCCCTGTCTGGATGTGTTCCTGTGTGCCCTGTGCTGGATTCTCTGCTCCTGCTTTGGCAGAGGGGTAGGACTGGATGATCTCCAGAGGTCCCTTCCAACCCCTAACCTCCTGTGAACTGTGATCCTGTGAGGAATGGAAAGGTCCTAAAGCCACTGGCTAAGGGCCAGCAGAAGTGCACCTGTGTTGTGATGGTTAGTCACATTCATAGGTTCATAGATGGTAGGGGTTGGAAGGAGACCATCCAGTCCAACCCCCTGCCAGAGCAGGGTCACCCAGGGCAGGTCACGCAGGATCACATCCAAGTGGGATTTGAAAGGCTCCAGAGAAGGAGGCTCCACAACCCCTCTGGGCAGCCTGCTCCAGGGCTCAGCACTCTCACAGCAAAGAAGTTCCTCCTCATGTTGAGGTGGGACTCCCTGTGTACACTGAGGCAAAGTGAATTTCCAAGCCTGAGCCCAGCACATGGTGGGCAAAGAAGGACAGCCTGAGGGAGCAGTTGGAGCCCCATTGTCACGAGAGGAACAGAAGGAGCTTGTGCTTAGCCCTTAGCCTAATAAAATCCAGTCTAGGGGTAAAGAATTCTTTGCTTCAAAGGTAGACTCAGAATGTAAGCCCCAGGCTGCTAGAGCTCTGCAATCCATGGGGTAGTGTTAAGAGCAAGTGGTTATAAACTGACAGTGGATAGATGTGACTGGAAGGTTAGAAGCTATTCCAAGAAGGGAATGCAGGAGTGGACTGTTAGTGGAAGCCCTGGTACCAGAACTTCTGGCTGCTTCCCCACTGCAGCTGAAACACTGATGATACTTGGACACAGATTCAGAGAGTCACAGAATGGGTTGGGTTGGAAGGGACCTTCAAGATCATCCAGTTTCAACCTACTGCCATGGGCAGGGACACCTCCCACCAGCCCAGCTTGCTCAAGGCCTCATCCAGCCTGGCCTTGAACACCTCCAGGGAGGAGGCAGCCACAGCTCTGCTGTCAGGCCAGGCTGAGGGAGCTGGGGGTGTTCAGCGTGGGGAAGAGAAGACTCCAGGGGGACCACAGAGCTGCCTTCCAGTACCTGAAAGGATAGGATAGGATAGGATAGGATAGGATAGGATAGGATAGGATAGGATAGGATAGGATAGGATAGGATAGACCAGGTTGGAAGAGACCTTCAAGACCATCAAGTCCAACCTAAAACTAATCCAACACCACCTAAACAACTAACCCATGGCACCAAGCACCCCATCAAGTCTCCTCCTGAGCACCTCCAGTGATGGTGACTCCACCACCTCCACGGGCAGCACATCCCAATGGGCAATCACTCTCTCTGTATAGAACTTCTTCCTAACATCCAGCATAAACCTCCCCTGGCACAGCTTGAGACTGTGTCCTCTTGTTCTGGTGCTCCTGCAGGAAGGTTGCAGAGAGACTTTTCCTGAGGGTGTCTGGAGACAGGACAAGGGGGAATGGTGTGAAGCTGAGGCAGAGCAGGGTTAGACTGGAGCTAAGAAGTTCTTCAGTACAAGGGTGGTGAGACTTTGGAATAGGCTGCCCAGGGGGTTTGTGGATGCCTCCTCCCTGAAGGTGTTGAAGGCCAGGTTGGATGAGGCCTTGGACAACCCAGCACCAGAACAAGAGGACACAGTCTCAAGCTGTGCCAGGGAAGGTTTAGGCTGGAGGTGAGGAGAAAGTTCTTCATAGAAAGAGAGATTGGCCACTGGAATGTGCTGCCCAGGGAGGTGGTGGAGTCACCATCCCTGGAGGTATTCAAGAAGGGATTGGATGTGGTACTTGGTGCCATGGTTTAGTTGATCAGATGGTGCTGGGTGATAGGTTGGACTTGATGATCTCTGAGGTCTTTTCCAACCTGGTTGATTCCATTCCATTCCATTCCATTCCATTCCATTCCATTCCATTCCATTCCATTCCATTCCATTCCATTCCATTCCATTCCATTCCATTCCATTCCTCCATTCCTTGGGGAATTGGAGAAGATGCCTTAAGAGAGTACTAGGAAATTTTTACCATGCTTTGTGCCATTTTGTTCTGTTTTACAGTTCAGAGTGAATGAATTTGGGGCCCTGGAAGTGATCACAGATGAAACTGAGATGGAGAGTGTTAAAAAGGCAACTGCTACCACGACCTGGGTGGTTCCAACTGCTCAAGAAGGTCAGTTCAGGGGCTCTAAACCTTTTCTGTGTTGTGTTTAATTAATCAGTTTGCCTGAAGAGTTTCCCCACTTCTTTGATTTAATGCCCAGAGTCTCCCTGATGATCCTACTTGGGCCTTGGGGTGTGAGTGTGAAACTAAATGCAGTTCAATTGAAAAGTTGAAGCTCAAGTCCAGCCACAATATGTTTTTGTCTGAGTTCAGAGTCAATATTTCCCCCTGTTTAATTGGAGTTGTATTCATTATCTTAATCTAAGTGCCTGAGGATGTTTTAGCTGTTGCTTTTGTTGAGCTGCTTTCTCCAGACTGGCCACAGAGATGTTCAAGGTGAGGCAGGACAGAGCTCTGGGCAACCTGACCACAGAGTCATGGAATCATGGAATCAGTAAGGTTGGAAAAGACCTCAGAGATCATCAAATCCAACCTGTCACCCAGCACCTCATGACTAACTAAACCATGGCACCAAGTGCCACATCCAGTCCCCTCTTGAACACCTCCAAGGATGGCAACTCCACCACCTCCCTGGGCAGCACATTCCAGTGGCCAATTCCTCTTGCTGGGAAGGACTTTCTCCTCACCTCCAGCCTAAACCTCCCCTGGCACAGCTTGAGACTGTGTCCTCTTGTTCTGGTGCTGGGTGCCTGGGAGAAGAGACCAACCCCCACCTGGCTACAACCTCCCTGCAGGGAGTTGGAGAGAGCAAGAAGGTCTCCCCTGAGCCTCCTCTTCTCCAGGCTAAGCAACCCCAGCTCCCTCAGCCTCTCCTCACAGGGCTGTGCTCCAGACCCCTCCCCAGCTTTGTTGCCCTTCCCTGGACACCTTCAAGTCTCTCAATGTCCTTCTTCAACTGAGGAGCCCAGAACTGGACACAGGACTCAAGGTGTGGCCTAACCAGTGCAGTGTCCAGGGGCACAATGACCTCCCTGCTCCTGCTGGCCACACTCTTCCTGATGCAGGCCAGGATGCCATTGGCCTTCTTGGCCACCTGGGCACACTGCAGGCTCATGTTCAGCCTACCATCAACCACTACCCCCAGGTCCCTCTCTGCCTGGCTGCTCTCAGCCACTCTGCCCCCAGCCTGTAGCACTGCCTGGGGTTGTTGTGGCCAAAGTGCAGCACCTGGCACTTGGATGTGTTCAATCTCAAGCCCTTGGATTCTGCCCCTCTGTCCAGCCAGTGGTGTGGCTGACTTCTGTTTGTTCTGTTTGCTTGGCAGGGCTTGCTGGGGAGGGGTGGAAGTGCCTCACCTGTGCCTAAGGGGAGGTTCTGCTTTGTTTTCACTGTGCAGCCTTCTCAGAAAAGACAGGCATCTCCACGAGGCTGAAGGAAGCTGCCAAAATGGATGGACTTGTTTTCTGTGAAAACTGCTACCACTATGGAACCACAGAAGAATTTGTTCCTGAAGGGAAATTCTGCAGCCAGAAATGTGCCCAGCAAGTGAAAAACAAGTAGGTGCTGTTCCAAAGCATAGGAACAAAGAGTCTGGCAGGAATGCAGCATGGAGGTAAAAGTGGTGGGAGAGAAATCATAGAATCCTAAAATCAGTAAGGTTGGAAAAGACCTCAAAGATCAACAAGTCCAACCTGTCACCCAACACCTCCTGACTAACCCATGGCTCCAAGTGCCACATCCAATCCCCTCTTGAGCACCTCCAGGGATGGGCACTCCACCTCCTTCTTGGGCAGCACATTCCAGTGGTCAATCTGTCTTGCTGGGAAGAACTTTCTCCTCACCTCCAGCCTAAACCTCTCCTGGCACAGCTTGAGACTGTGTCCTCTTGTTCTGGTGCTGGGTGCCTGGGAGAAGAGACCAACCCCCACCTGGCTACAACCTCCCTTCAGGTAGTCATAGTCAGCAATAAGGTCTCCCCTGAGCCTTCTCTTGTTGATGGTGGAGCCAAGGGAGCTGTGAAGCAGCCATGGGTGAGGCTCCATGGGACTGGAAAGTTCTTTCAGTGGTTTTCACTGAAGGGCATTACCAGGGCTTGGTTCTGTCTGACACTGATGCTGAAGGCAAAATTTCTGTGCTCAGTCTGCTGTGTTCTGCTGTCAGATGCAAGCAGTGGAAATGAGAAAGACTCTGGGATGCATGAATCAGTGTCAGCCAGCCACCCTGTTTCATAATCATTGGAATTAAGAGACTCAGTAATGAGATGTTTGGTGTGGGAAGTTAATTATAATTAAGTGCAAGAGCTGTGGTGGAGATGACAGTGAGTGAAAACAGGAGCATGCTCTAGTTTCTCAGTTCCTTTTCTTTCAGCTCATGTGGCTGGCCTCACAATCACAGGATGCTAGGGGTTGGAAGGGACCTCCAGAGATCATCCAGCCCCAACCCCCTGCCACAGCAGCATCACCCAGGGCAGGAACACATCCAGATGGGTCTTGAAAGTCTCCAGAGCAGGAGACTCCACAACCTCTCTGGGCAGCCTGCTCCAGGCCTCCAGTGCCCTCACAGCAATTAAATTTCTCCTCATGTTGAGGTGGGACTCCCTGGGTTCCAGTTTGTGTCCATTGCCTCTTGTCCTGCCCCAGGCCACCACTGCAGGGCCTGCCCCCTGCCTGCCCCCCACCCCTTAAGATATTTAAGATGTTAATAAGATCTCCTCTCAGCCTTCTCTTCTCCAGGCTCAACAGCCCCAGGGCTCTTAGCTTGTCCTCATCACACAGATGTTCCAGTCCCCCAGTTATCCTTGTAGCCTCCCATTGGACTCTCTCCAGTATATCATAGTCCCTGCTGAACTGGGGAGCCCAGAACTGGACACAGTACTCCTGATTTGGTCTCACCAGGGCAGAGTAGAGGGGGACCAGAGCCTCCCTAGACCTTCTGGAAACACTTTTCTTCATGTACCCAGGATGCCATTGGCCTTCTTGACCACAGGGGCACATTGCTGTCCCGTGGATCACAGCATCACAGTCTCACAGTATCACCAAGGTTGGAAGAGACCTCGAAGAGCATCGAGTCCAACCTGGCACCACAGACCTCACGACTAGACCATGGCACCAAGTGCCACATCCAGTCCCCTCTTGAACACCTCCAGGGATGGTGACTCCACCACCTCCCTGGGCAGCACATCCCAGTGGCAAATCACTCTCTCGGTGAAGAACTTTCTCCTCACCTCCAGCCTAAACTTCCCCTGGTGCAGCTTGAGACTGTGTCCTCTTGTTCTGGTGCTGGTTGCTAGGGAGAAGAGGCCAACCCCTTCCTGGCTACAACCACCCTTCAGGGAGTTGGAGAGAGCAATGAGGTCTCCCCTGAGCCTCCTCTTCTCCAGGCTAAGCAACCCCAGCTCCCTCAGTCTCTCCTCACAGGGCTGTGCTCCAGACCCCTCCCCAGCCTTGTTGCCCTTCTCTGGACACCTTCAAGTGTCTCGATGTCCTTCTTCAACTGAGGAGCCCAGAACTGGACACAGGACTCAAGGTGTGGCCTAACAAATGACACAATGACCTCCCTGCTCCTGCTGGCCACACTCTTCCTGATGCAGGCCAGGATGCCCTTGGCCCTCTTGGCCACCTGGGCTCATGCTCAGACAGCTGTCAATCAGCACCCCCAGGTCCCTCTCTGCCTGGCAGCTCTCAGCCACTCTGCCCCCAGCCTGTAGCACTGCCTGGGGTTGCTGTGGCCAAAGTGCAGCCCCTGGCACTTGGACTTGTTGAATGCCATCCTGTTGGACTCTGCCCATCTGTCCAGTCAGTCGAGGTCCCTCTGCAGAGCCCTTCTTCCCTCTGACTGACCAACAACTTGGTGTCATAAATTACTGTCCTCTAGGACTCCATGGGGCTGCTCTCCAGCAGGACATCCTCCAGTGTCATCTCCCCATGGCAGTAGGGTTGGGTTAGAATCCCCACTCCGTGCTGCAGGGCTGTGGCAGTTTGTAACCTCCTGGGTGTGTGCTGTTCCCTTCCTTTTCAGCTGCCTGCTTCAAAGCTTTCTGTCCTGCTTGCTTCATTGCCAGTTTGTCCAGTCACAGCCCAGCTTTCTCCCAGGTGGATTTGTCAGTCTGCACAGTGAATTCCCTCTGCTCCCCTGGCTGTGAGCTGCCCTGCAGCCCTGCCACAGCGTGCTGCTCTGTGAGGCCGGGTGGCAGCTCGCGGTGGGCGGGATGGGTCCAGCAGAAGCTGACAGCTTTCCTGCTGCAGTTGCTGTTGTCCATCTTGCAGATTAATTCCTTTGGCAGATGTGATTTGCACAAAATCACAGAATGTTAGGGGCTGGAAGGGACCTCGAGAGATCATCCAGTCCAACCTCCCTGCCAGGAGTTACTTCCAAGACTGTGTGCCCGGGAAGATCATGGAGCAGATCCTCCTGGAGGCACTAATGACTCAGAAGAACAGTGAAGAGGTGATTGGGAATAGTCAGCATGGCTTTGCCAAGGGCAAATCCTGCCTGACACACCTGGTGGCCTTCTATGAGCAGGTGACAGCATTAATAGATGAGGGGAGAGCAACTGATGTCGTTTCCCTGGACTTGAGCAAAGCCTTCGGCACTGTCCCACACCACATCCTGGTCTCCAGGCTGGTGACACATGGGTGTGATGGGTGACCACTGGATGGATACAGAACTGGCTTGATGGCTGCACCCAGAGAGTGGCTGTCAATGGGTCCATGTCCCAGGGGAGGCCAGGGACAAGCAGAGTCCCTCAGGGATCAGGCCTGGGACGAGGCTTGTTCAACATCCCTGTGTTTGCCATGGACAGAGGCACTGAGTGCAGCCTCAGCAAGGTTGCTGATGGCACCAAGCTGTGTGGTGCAGCAGACAGCTGGAGGGAAGGGATCCATCCAGAGGGAGCTGGACAGGCTGGAGAGGTGGGCACAAGCCAACCTCAGGAGCTTCAACAAGACCAAGGGCAGGGTCCTGCAGCTGGGTGGAGGCAATCCCAGGCACAAACCCAGGCTGGGCAGGGACTGGCTGGAGAGCAGCCCTGAGGAGAGAGACTTGGGGGTGCTGGGGGAGGAGAAGCTCACCAGGAGCTCTCAGTGTGCACTTGCAGCCCGGAAAGCCAATCAGAGCCTGGGCTGCAGCAGGAGAAGTGTGGCCAGCAGGGCAAGGGAGGGGATTCTCCCCTCTGCTCAGCCCTGGGGAGACCCCACCTGGAGTACTGCCTCCAGTTCTGGAGCCCCTATTACAGGAGGGATGTGGAGGTGCTGGAGCGTGTCCAGAGCAGGGCCATGAGGAGGAGCAGAGGGCTGGAGCACCTCTCCTGTGAGGACAGACTGAAGGAGTTGGGGCTGTTCAGTCTGGAGAAGAGAAGGCTCCCAGGTGACCTCATTGTGGCCTTCCAGGATCTGCAGTGGGCTACAGGAAGGCTGGGGAGGGACTGCTCAGGATCTCAGGGAATGATGGGACTAGGGGGAATGGAATGAAGCTGGAGGTGGGGAGATTCAGGCTGGAGGGGAGGAGGAAGTTCTTCCCCATGAGAGTGGTGAAGCCCTGGAATGGGTTATCCAGGGAGGTGGTTGAGGCCCCGTCCCTGGAGGTGTTTAAGCCCAGGCTGGATGAGGCTGTGGCCAGGCTGATCTAGTGTGGGGTGTCCCTGCCCATGGCAGGGGGTTGGAACTGGCTGATCCTTGGGGTCCCTTCCAACCCTGACTGATTCTATGATTCTATGTGGTGTAATACCCTGGGACCTGCAAACTCTTGACCTCCAGCTTTACTCACTTTGGATTTGTTTTATGACTCTGAGAGGTGAAATAAGATTGACTTGGGGTCATTGTGCTACTCTCCTGCTAGAGAACCAAAGGAGGAAAAGCCCAGCATGGACTGCAATGGGGAAGATGATTCCAAAGGCATTCGGAAAAGAAAAGCCAAGTTACCTCTCAAGGAAGAGTCCAGGGAGAACGAGGAGAAGAAGGAGAGCCCTGAGGAAACTGTGAGTATGCCTCACAGAGCCCTTCCTCCAAGTGCTTCAGTGAGAGTTCTGCTTTAGATTGCACTGTCAGTAACTTACTGAGTCTACAAAGTGATGCCATCACTAGCAGAGCCTCAACAGCTGCTTGGTTCCCTTCCCAATTTAGTTAGGCTTCATCAGGAGAGTAATTATTGCCAGTAAGAGCTGTTCATTAGCTGCTTTCCCTCCTGCTTTAAGAACAGAGGGAGAATTTAAAGGAAGATGATACTAACCTAGACTTGCTATGTCTTCAGGATAGAAAAATACCTTCAGGATATGAAATTCACAGTGCCCTCAGGGTAGAATCATGGAATTACAGAGTTGTCAGGGCTGGAAGGGACCTCAAGGATCAGCCAGTCCCAACCCCCTGCCATGCCCAGGGACACCTCACACCACTGCAGGTTGCTCACAGCCACATCCAGCCTGGCTGCAAACACCTCCAGGCAGGAGGCTGCCACCACCTCCCTGGGCAGCCTGTGCCAGGCTCTCACCACCCTCCTGGGCAACAACTTCTTCCTCACATCCAATCTCAATCTACCCATTTCTAGTTTTGCTCCATCCCCCCAGTCCTGTCACTCCCTGACACCCTCAAAAGTCCCTCCCCAGCTTGCTTGGAGCCCCCTGCAGATCCTGCAAGGCCACAATTTGTTCTTCTCAGAGCCTTCTCCTCTCCAGACTGCATAACCCCAACTCCCTCAGTCTGTCTCCAGAGCAGAGCAGCTCCAGCCCTCTGCTCCTCCTTGTGGCCCTTCTCTGGACACCTTCCAGCCCCTCCAGATCCTTCCTGTCACAGAGGCTCCAGCACTGGACCCAGAGCTGCAGCTGTGGTCTGCCTGGAGCCTTCTCTTCTCCAGGCTGCACAGCCCCAACTCTCTCAGCCTGGCCTCCTAAGGGAGGTTCTCCAGCCTCTGATCATCTTTGTGGCCTCCTCTGGGCCCTTCCCGACGGCTCCATGTCCTTCTGGTGCTGGGGGCACCATCATAAACACAGAGGTGATCTTCATCATGCTGCCAACCTCCACATCAGCTTCACTTCCAACTGTGCAGCAGAAACCCCAGGAGGACCTGGTGACAGGCACCAAGCCCTTGTTAACAGCAGCTTCCCAAGAGGTGAATGCTTTGGCCCTACTCCGTAATTAGTCACCAGGCCTTCCGTCTGGCTCCTAAGGAACAACAACTCCTCATCGCTTCAGAGCTGCTTAGCATTTGCAATTACCATCTTCTCTGCACTTGTGCTGCAGAGGGGTGAGTGAGGAGGCAAGCATGGGGAAATACATTTCAAGGTTGCCAAGATGCAAGAGATGTGCTTAATTATACCAATTGCCTAACGTCAGGAAGGCAGTGGTGGCATGACTTGAGAATGCTTAGGGGGAGCCAGACCGTCCAGTCTGTAGACTCCAAAGAAAGAACCAACCACAGAGTCACAGAGCCACAGAATGGTGAGGCCTGGAAGGGACCTCAAGGCTCAGCCAGTCCCAACCCCCTGCCATGGGCAGGGACACCTCACACTGCAGCAGGTTGCTCACAGCCACAGCCAGCCTGGCTGCAAACACCTCCAGGCAGGAGGCTGCCACCACCTCCCTGGGCAGCCTGTGCCAGGCTCTAACCACCCTCCTGGGCAACAACTTCTTCCTCACAGCCAATCTCAATCTCCCCATTGCTAGTTTTGCTCCATCCCCCCCAGTCCTATCCCTCCCTGACACCCTCAAAAGTCCCTCCCCAGCTTGCTTGGAACCCCCTGCAGATCCTGGAAGGCCACAATGAGGTCTCCTGGGAGCCTTCTCCTCTCCAGCCTGCACAACCCCAACTCCCTCAGTCTGTCCTCACAGCAGAGCAGCTCCAGCCCTCTGCTCCTCCTCGTGGCCCTTCTCTGGACACCTTCCAGCCCCTCCAGAGCCTTCCTGGCACAGAGGCTCCAGAACTGGACCCAGAGCTGCAGCTGTGGTCTCAGCAGAGTGGAGCAGAGGGGCAGAATCCCCTCCCTGGCCCTGCTGGCCACACTTCTCCTGCTGCAGCCCAGGCTCTGCTTGGCTCTCTGGGCTGCAAGTGCTCCCTGCTGGCTCCTCTGGAGCTTCTCCTCCCCCAGCACCCCCAAGTCTTCAGGGCTGCTCTCAAATAGGGTAAGAAATTCCCAGTACTGTCAGGATAGGAAATTCAAAGTACCTTCTGGATAGGGGAGTTGCCAGTGCCTTCCCATCATGTTGGTTTTCCTGTAGTATTTGTTTTCTCCCCAATAGCTGTGACTCTGCTGGGAGGAGCACAGTCCTGAGGGGAAATGGGAGAGGCCTGCCCCTGCCAAACTGTCCAAAAGCTGAAGGCATCAGAGCTGCCAGAAGGGAATGTGTAGCTGTTTAGCAGCATCTTAGACAAAAGCCATGTACCTTCTTTACCTCCATGTATCTACCCTCCCAGATGAGTGCTTCCTCTGATGATGTGCTCAGGTGCTAGCAGAGCTGTCAGCACACAAGAAATGCAGTGCAGAAGCTCAGTGCCATGTTCTGGTTGGTGAAGCAGTTGTGCATTTGGAAATGAAGCAGGTTGAAGCTCAGAGAGGTTCTCTTTATAGAATCATAGAATCAGTCAGGGTTGGAAGGGACCACAAGGATCATCTAGTTCCAACCCCCTGCCATGGGCAGGGACACCCCACACTAGATCAGGCTGGCCAGAGCCTCATCCAGCCTGGGCTTAAACACCTCCAGGGACGGGGCCTCAACCACCTCCCTGCACAACCCATTCCAGGGCTTCACCACTCTCATGGGGAAGAACTTCCTCCTCCCCTCCAGCCTGAATCTCCCCACCTCCAGCTTCATTCCATTCCCCTCAGTCCTATCACTCCCTGAGATCCTGAGCAGTCCCTCCCCAGCCTTGCTGTAGCCCCCTTCAGATCCTGGAAGGCCACAATGAGGTCACCTGGGAGCCTTCTCTTCTCCAGCCTGAACAGCCCCAACTCCTTCAGTCTGTCCTCACAGGAGAGGTGCTCCAGCCCTCTGCTCCTCCTCGTGGCCCTTCTCTGGACACCTTCCAGCACCTCCAGATCCCTCTTGGAATAGGGGCTCCAGAACTGGAGGCAGTACTCCAGGTGGGGTCTCACCACTTATGTTCTTGTGGGAGCATAACCCTGGCACAGGGACTGCTACTTAACCTTTGGTGCAGCCAGGCCTGCTGAGGGCTTTGTGGTCTGTCCCTGGCTGAGTGCTGGGTGTTGGGAGTCTTTCTGTCTGTCAGTGCCACTGTGTTTGCTGTCATTGGTCACCCACACCTTGCTTTGTCTCTGCTAGACAGCTGCAGGTTTGTTGGTGAGGGGGAGAGCTATGTCACTACCATTTAAATGAGGTCCCAGAACCTTTAGGAGTCTCTGGTTTTAGTGCACCAGGCTCCTGCACTGATGCTAAACTCTTACATGCTGTCCTCTTCTTTTCATTTAGGAAGACAAACCTGAAGGAAGGATCTTGAGAGTCTCCCAGAGAGCCAGAAGGAAAAGGAAAGGAGATATAATGGTTTTGAAACAAAGTAAGTTAGATTATGGACCAAAACCCTCAACTGTCATAGAATCATGGAGTGGGGTGGGGTGGAGAGGCACTGATGTAACTACTCTTCTCCAGGCCATCAAAACTGACACCAGTCATAGAATCACAGCATGGGTTGGGTTGGAAGGGACCTTCCAGATCATCCAGTTCCAACCCCCTGCCATGGGCAGGGACACCTCCCACCAGCCCAGCTTGCTCAAGGCCTCAGCCAGCCTGGCCTGGAACACCTCCAGGGAGGAGGCAGCCACAGCCTCCCTGGGCAGCCTGTGCCAGTGTCTCACCACCCTCACTGCAAAGAATTTCTTCCTCATCTCCAGTCTCAATCTGCCCTCTCCCAGCTCAAAGCCATTGTCCCTCATCCTGTCACTCCCAGCCCTTGTCGAAAGTCCCTCCCCAGCTTTCTTTTAAGCCCCCTGAGGTCTCCCTGGAGCCTTCTCCAGGCTGAACAGCCCCAGCACCCACAGAATCATAGAAGTGTTTTGGTTGGAAAAATCCCTTTGGGATCATTGAGTCCAACCCTTGACCCAACCCCACCATGGCCATCAAACCCTGTCCCCAAGTGCCATGGCCACAGGTTTCTGGAACCCCTCCAGGGATGGGGACTCCAGCACCTCCCTGGGCAGCCTGTGCCAATCCCTGACCACTCTGGCAGCAAAGAAATTTCTCTTCATCTCCAACCTAACCCTCCCCTGGCACAGTTTCAGGCCATTCCCTCTTGTCCTATCCCCTGATACCAGGGAGAAGTTCTTTGGGTTATGGAGGTGGTGGAGGTGGTGGAGTCACCTTCATGTTCAGGAGAAGACTTGATGGGGTGCTTGGCTGTATGGTCTAGTTGTTGGGTGGGTTGGATTGTTTGATGGGTTGGACATGATCTTGAGGTCTCTTCCAACCTGGTGTATTGTATTGTATTGTATTGTATTGTATTGTATGTCCATCTCTCACTGTGTGCATTCAGCTCTGCTCAGCTGAATTTGTATTCCACATGGAATGAATTTTTCAGTTGTGTGGAAACAAAGTGCCAGTGTGACTGAGAGCAAGGAAGAGCCAGGGAATGATAGGCCTGGCAGCCTGACCTCAGTGCCAGGCAAGATTATGGAGCAGGTCATCTTGAGTGCAGTCACACAGCACTTACAGGATGGCCAAGGGCTCAGGCCCAGCCAGCAGGGACTCAGGAAGGGCAGGTCCTGCCTGACCAACCTGATCTCCTGCCATGCCCAGGTGACTGCCTGGTGGATGTGGGGCAGGCTGTGGATGTGGTCTGCCTGGGCCTCAGCAAAGCCTTTGACACCATCCCCCACAGCAAACTCCTGGCCAAGCTGTCAGCCCCTGGCTTGGGCAGCAGCACTCTGAGCTGGGTGAGGAACTGGCTGGAGGCTGAGCCCAGAGAGTGGTGGTGAATGGTGCCACAGCCAGCTGGCAGCCAGGCACCAGTGGTGTGCCCCAGGGATCAGTGCTGGGCCCCATCCTGTTCAATATCTTTATTGATGATCTGACATCACTGGTGCCAGGTGTGATGGCCTGAAGAGAACAGTGAAATACAACACAATACAATACACCAGGTTGGAAGAGACCTTCAAGATCATCACGTCCAACCCATCAACCAATCCAACCCACCCAACAACTAACCCATGGCACCAAGCACCCCATCAAGTCTCCTCCTGAACACCTCCAGTGAAGGTGACTCCCCCACCTCCCTGGGCAGCACATTCCAATGGGCAATCACTCTCTCTGTGTAGAACTTCTTCCTCACCTCCAGCCTAAACCTGCCCTGGTGCAGCCTGAGACTGTGTCCTCTTGTTCTGCTGCTGGCTGCCTGGGAGAAGAGACCAACCTCTGCCTGGCTACAGCCTCCCTTCAGGGAGTTGTAGAGAGCAAGAAGGTCTCCCCTGAGCCTCCTCTTCTGCAGGCTAAGCAACCCCAGCTCCCTCAGCCTCTCCTCCCAGGGCTGTGCTCCAAACCCCTCACCAGCTTCGTTGCCCTTCTCTGGACACCTTCCAGCACCTCAACATCTTTCCTAAACTGAGGAGCCCAGAACTGGACACAGGACTCAAGGTGTGGCCTAACCAGTGCAGTGTCCAGGGGCACAATGACCTCCCTGCTCCTGCTGGCCACACTCTTCCTGATGCAGGCCAGGATGCCATTGGCCCTCTTGGCTGCCTGGGCACACTGCAGGCTCATGTTCAGTCTCCCATCAACCAGCACCCCCAGGTCCCTCTCTGCCTGGCTGCTCTGCTTCTCCACCCCAAAACCATCAAGCTACAAAGGGGTAAAGCAGGTTAGAAACATTCTGAATACTGGTAAAGAATAAACTCTTCCAGTATGCCCCAAGTGCTTGCCAGGAAAGGAAATGCACAGGAAAAAAGCTTAATAAATATTGAGCTACTTTGTATTTTGAACTGATCTTGTTAGGCATTGGCAGACTCTAATGCTTTTCAGAAGCTCTAGGGGAAAAGGAAGAGGGGACAAGAATTCCAAAGGTCCTCTGACTTGAAAGAGCTTTTCCTTGTTACTAATCCACATTGGAACTGCTGGAAACCTTCCTATAGACACCAGAAGCCTTCATTGTTCTTGGTGCTATTTAATATAGAATCAAGCAGGTTGGAAAAGACCTCAGAGATCATCAAGTCCAACCTATGACCTCATACCTAACACCTCCTGACAATTAAAGCATGGCTCCAAGTGCCACAGCCAAGCCTTTCTTGAACACCTCCAGGGATGGGGACTCCACCACCTCCCTGGGCAGCACATTCCAGTGGCAAATTACTCTTTTCTGTGAAGAACTTTCTCTTCACTTCCAATGGGCAATCACTCTCTCTGTGTAGAACTTCTTCCTAACCTCGAGCCTAAACCTCCCCTGGCACAGCTTGAGACTATGTCCTCTTGTTCTGGGGCTGCTTGTTTGGGAGAAGAGACCAACCCTCACCTGGCTACAACCTCCCTGCAGGGAGTTGTAGAGAGCAAGAAGGTCTCCCCTGAGCCTCTTCTTGTGCAGGCTCAGCAACCCCAGCTCCCTCAGCCTCTCCTCACAGGGCTGTGCTCCAGACCCCTCCCCAGCTTTCTTGCCCTTCTCTGGACACCTTCCAGCATCTCAACATCCTTCCTAACCTGAAGAGCCCAGAACTGGACACAGGACTCAAGGTGTGGCCTAAGCAGTGCTGAGTACATGGGCAAGATAGCAAGAAGCTCTCCCCTGAGCCTCCTCTTCTCCAGGCTAAACAAGCCCAGCTCCCTCAGCCTCTCCTCACAGGGCTGTGCTCCAGACCCCTGCCCAGCTTTCTTGCCCTTCTCTGGACACTTTCCAGCACCTCAACATCTTTCCTAAACTGAGGAGCCCAGAACTGGACACAGGACTCAAGGTGTGGCCTAACCAGTGCTGAGCACAGGGCACAATGACCTCCCTGCTCCTGCTGGCCACACTCTTCCTGATATATACAGAGCTTTGGGTTTTTTATCCTGAAAGAAGTCCTCAGCAGCACCATGAATGCAATGAATGAAGTGTAGATGTGAGTTGGGTGTGTTAGGAACTTGAAAGTGTTGGGGGTCTGGGTTTTTCTCTCCTCTGCAGAAGGTAACCAGTTACAGGCTTCCTTTGCTGTTGTGTGCTTCTCTACAGCTGTACCCTCTAAAGGACGGCAGGCCTGGTGCTGGGCATCCTACCTGGAGGAGGAGAAGGCCATTGCAGTACCTACTAAGCTTTTCAAAGAGGTATGACCTTCTGAAGTTCAAATCAGGAGCAGGGAATTTGTAGGAAGTCAGTTTGAAGAAAAACTAAACAACAAAGCAACCAACCAGCAACAACAACAACAAGCCCCAGACAAAACCAAGCGGTGGAAGACTTTGCACTTCCCTGGGAGGAAAACCTGTGTGAGGGAAATGATGCTGTCCAGCAGCAGGATTGTCAGGTGGTGTGGGATGAGTGCTCTTCCTTGGCTGCCTCAGGGAATTCACAGAGTCACAGCATGGTAGGGCTTGGAAAGGACCTTGAGAGGTCATCCAGTCCAACCCCCCTGCCAGAGCAGGGTCACCCAGGGCAGGGCACACAGAACACATCCAGGTGGGGCTGGAAAGGCTCCAGAGCAGGAGACTCCACAACCTCTCTGGGCAGCCTGCTCCAGGCTCCAGCACCCTCACAGTCACAAAGTTTTCCCTTCTGTTCCCATGGCACCTTCTCTGCTCCAGCTTGCCCCCAGTGCCCCTTGTGCTGTGCTTGGCCATCCCTGAGCGGAGCCTGGCTCCAGCCCTGCGCATCTTGATCCCCAGCACTGAGGGCAGCCCTCAGGCTCCTCTGCTCCCAGCTCCAAGCCCCAGCTCCCCCAGGCTGTGCTCACAGGGAGATGTTCCACTGCCTGCAGCAGCTCTGTGGCTCTGGGATGGACTTTTTCAAGCAATTCCCTGAGGTCCTTCTTGACCTGAGGGGCCCAAAACTGGACACAATATTCCTGATGTGGCCTCAGCATGGCAGAGTAGAGGGCAAGAGAACCCCTCTTGACCTACTAACCACAGCCCTTCTAATCCACCCCAGGATGCCCTTGGCCTTCTTGGCCACCAGGGCACATTGCTGGCTCATGCCCATCCTGTTGTCCACCAGGACTCCCTGGTCACATTCCCCTTCACTGCTCTCCAGCATCTCCATCCCCAGCCTGTCCTGGTCCATGGGGTTGTTGTTTCCCAGATGCAAGACTCCACACTTGGCCTTGTAGATGCAGATGAATGCTGGCAACTGAGCCTGCAGGAAGCAAATGCTGGTCCAGAATCTGCAAGCTCTAGTCCTATCTTCTGGACTCTGAGGCTCAAACCCTGATCCATCCTCTCATTTCTTCATGTCATGCCATGCTCTGCAGATGTGTTTTGAAAGGTGGTGCAAAGGTCATCCCACCTCTGGCTTGGTGCTTTGGTTCTATTACCTCTCTTTCTGCAGCTCCTGCTGACATTAGAGTACTACATCAGGTCCCAGCTTGGCTGTCACCTCATCATCTCTTGCTTGTCCACAGTATCACAGTATTACCAAGGTTGGAAGAGACCTCGAAGATCATTGAGTCCAACCTGTCACCACAGACCCCATGACTCGACCATGGCACCAAGTGCCACATCCAGTCCCCTCTTGAACACCTCCAGGGACGGTGACTCCACCACCTCCCTGGGCAGAACATCCCAATGGGCAATCACTCTCTCTGTGAAGAACTTTCTCCTCACCTCCAGCCTAAACTTCCCCTGGTGCAGCTTGAGACTGCGTCCCCTTGTTCTGGTGCTGGTTGCCTGGGAGAAGAGGCCAACCCCTTCCTGGCTACAACCACCCTTCAGGTAGTTGTAGAGAGCAATGAGGTCTCCCTGAGCCTCCTCTTCTCCAGGCTAAGCAACCCCAGCTCCCTCAGCCTCTCCTCACAGGGCTGTGCTCAAGGCCTCTCCCCAGCCTTGTTGCCCTTCTCTGGACACCTTCAAGTCTCTCAATGTCCTTCTTCAACTGAGGGGCCCAGAACCAGACACAGGACTCAAGGTGTGGCCTAACCAAAGCACAGCACAGGGGCACAATGACTTCCCTGCTCCTGCTGGCCACACCATTCCTGATGCAGGCCAGGATGCCATTGGCCTTCTTGGCCCCCTGGGCACACTGCTGGCTCATGTTCAGGTGGCTGTCAATCAGCACCCCCAGGTCCCTCTCTGCCTGGCAGCTCTCAGCCACTCTGACCCCAGCCTGTAGCTCTGCCTGGGGTTGCTGTGGCCAAAGTGCAGCCCCTGGCACTTGGACTTGTTGAATGCCATCCTGTTGGCCTCTGCCCATCTGTCCAGCCTGGCAAGGTCCCTCTGCAGAGCCCTTCTGCCCTCTAACTGACCAACATCTGCTCTCAGCTTGCTGTGATCTGCACATTTGCTGATGACTGTCTCAATCCCCTCATCCAGATTGTCAATGAAGACATTGAACAGGCTGGGGCCCAGCACTGATCCCTGGGGCACACCACTGGTGCCTGGCTGCCAGCTGGCTGTGGCACCACTCACCACCACTCTCTGGGCTCGGCCCTCCAGCCAGTTCCTCACCCAGCTCAGAGTGCTGCTGCCCAAGCCACGAGCTGACAGCTTAGCCAGCAGTTTGCTGCAGTTTGCCTGCTCTGCAAGGCTGTGTCACTTGTCATTCCAGTGCTTCCTTTAGTGCTGTCTCTCTTGCTTGCAAGAGAGCTCTGTCTGCAAATCCCCCAAGCTTCCATGCTGTTTGTTCTCTCCTCTTGCAAAACCTGGCAGGATGTGAATGTGTCTCAGCTGCTGTGCTTCTGCTCTGAAGATCTGCTCTTCCTCTGTGATGATTCTCTCCTTGTACTCTGTTCTTTGCTTTCATTTCTTTCTGTTTGCTTTATTCTCCAGCCAGAAAATCTGTCGTGCAGGGATTAACCCCCAGGAGGGTTTCAAAGTGTTCCTCTGCAGGCTGAGAACACCAAAGAATTGATTTTCAATACTTTTATTGACAGTTAGTGAAAGAAGTTGAGGGCAAATGATACAATCATAGAGTGGTTTGGGTTGGAGGACGCCTCCAGAGCTCCCCCAGCCCAACCCCCCTGCAGTCAGCAGGGACATCCCCAACTAGATCAGGTTGCCCAGAGCCCTGTTGAGCCTCACCTTGAATATCCCCAGGGCTGGGGCCTCAGACACCTCCCTGGGAAACCTGTTGCAGTGTTCCACCACCCTCATGGTGCAGAGCTTGTTCCCACCATCCAACCTTGCTCCGCTCTAGTCTGAAGCCATTGCCCCTGGTCCTGTCCCTGCAGGGCTTTGCAGGCAGTCCCTCTGCAGCCTTCTTGTAGCATCTTCAGGCACTGGCAGGCCGCTGTTAGGTCTCCCTGGAGCCTTCTCTTCTCCAGGCTGAACACCCCCAGCTCCCTCAGCCTGGCCTCACAGCAGAGCTGCTCCAAGCCCCTGAGCAGTTTCTAATTGCCACCTGATTTTCCTTGATGAACTTTTTTTATTGCCTCTCCTTGTTTCCCTTAAGCACTCTCAGGTGTGAAGACATTCTGGCATCTGTGTGTTCCTCAAGCAGTCATCAGTTTCCCTTTTTCACTGTTAGGTTTGTCCAAGTGCCACGCTTTTTACCATAGTTTGTTAGGTTTTGCAGAAGCTGTGGTGGGTTGAATTTCCCACCCCCAGCATTAACTTTGCCAGAGCAGCCCAGCTGGAAGCAAATGGGAGCTGTATTTGCAAGCCCAAACTACAATCTACAATGGGATGCAAGGAACAGGCACAAACTATCCAGGAGTGACAGTAGTTACAGGGGTTTACAGTTAATGAACAGCACAAGAACCCATCCTGGTCAAGAGACCAGGGGAAGTTGTCTCTCTGCCCCCTCACTGTAAGGGAGTGTCGGGAGAGAGAAGAGAAAAGAGGAGAGGAGGGAAGGGAAGGGAAGGGAAGGGAAGGGAAGGGAAGGGAAGGGAAGGGAAGGGAAGGGAAGGGAAGGGAAGGGAAGGAAGGGAAGGGAAGGGAAGGGAAGGGAAGGGAAGGGAAGGGAAGGGAAGGAAGGGAAGGAAGGAAGGGGAGGGGAGGGGAGGGGAGGGGAGGGGAGAGGAAGGGAAGGGAAGGGAAGGGAAGGGAAGGGGGAAGGGAAGGGAAGGGAAAGGGAAGGGAAGGGAAGGGAAGGGAAGGGAAGGGAGGAGAAGGGGAGGGGAGGGAAGGGAAGGGAGGAGAAGGGGAGGGGAGGGGAGGAGAGAGGAGAGGAGAAAGGAGAGGAGGGGGAGAGGAGAGGGGGAGGAGAGGAAAGGAGAGGAGGTTCGGGGAGAAGAGGTTCGGAGAGGAGAGGTTCAGAGAGGTTCGGGGAGGAGAGGAGGGGAGGGGAGAGGAGGGGAGAGGAGAGGAGGGGAGAGGAGGAGAGGAGGGGGAGAGGAGAGGAGAGGAGAGGAGAGGAGAGGAGAGGAGAGGAGAGGAGAGGAGAGGAGAGGGAGAGGAGAGGAGAGGAGAGGAGAGGAGAGGAGAGGAGAGGAGAGGAGAGGAGAGGAGAGGAGAGGAGAGGAGAGGAGAGGAGAGGGAGGAGAGGAGAGGAGAGGAGAGGAGGAGAGGGAGGGAGGGGAGGAGAGGGGGAGGAGAGGAGGATTGTTTTGGTACAACCAATCCTATGGTAGATATCTTTACAAAGGGATTGTTTAGCATCACCTTTGTTTCCCTTTTCCCACCCAGTAGTGATCTGTTTACATTTGATTGCTTTTCTGCTCAAGATCTGTGGAAAGAAATGCTGAAGGCATAGCCTAAAACTCCCACAGAAGCATGAACACATGAACGTTGTTCTTCCCCTTCTAAAGGTGCTCTGTCTCTCCCTGCTGTACTTCCAGCAGCACTGAAACTCCTCTTTCCATTGCAGTACCAGTCTTTCCCATACAACAAGAATGGGTTCAAAGCAGGGATGAAGCTGGAGGGCGTGGATCCTGAGCACCAGTCCATGTACTGCGTGCTGACAGTGGCTGAGGTAAGCGGGGGAGGGACTGAAGCCAAACAGCAGCAGCTGGAAGGCCTCACTCCTCCCTAAGAAGCAGACAGAAGCTGTGTGTAGGAAAAATACCCCAGGCCTGCTGTGTGTAGGCTTTTCACTGAAGAGCTTTGTGTTAAATCTCCCTGACAGGCATGTAAAGAGTGGCTGCAGGTGCCTTGCAGCAGCGGCTGTTCACATGCAGAGAGACAGAGCTGCGCTAGCACGAGGAGGTGTGGGGCTTGTCTTTCCTGTAATCATGCAGATGAAATTTGAAAGAGAAAGTAACTAGTCAAAAACCCCAGAAGTGTGGCAATTTGGTACCTAGCAGTGCCATAGAATTTAGCCTGTAGTGTCTGCAGCTGCTCCATTCACTGATGCCAAGTCCTAACACTTCTGTGCTGCAGGTGGGTTACAGTTCTTTCAGCCCCATGGCCTCAGAAATTGCCTCACTTGGCAGATTCTACAAGGGAGTCACAGAATGGTTTGGGTTAGAAGGGAACTTAAAGATCATCCAGTTCCAACCCCTGCCATGGGCAGGGACACCTCCCACCAGCCCAGCTTGCTCAAGGCCTCATCCAGCCTGGCCTTGAACACCTCCAGTGAGGGGACATCCACAGCCTCCCTGGGCAGCCTGTGCCAGTGTCTCACCAGCCTCACTGCAAAGAATTTCTTCCTCATCTCCGGTCTCAATCTCCCCTCCTCAAACTTCAATCCTTTGTCCCTCATCCTGTCACTCCCAGCCCTTGTCAGAAGTCTCTCCCCAGCTCTCCTGCAGCCCCTTCAGGTACTGGAAGGCTGCTCCAAGGTCTCCCTGGAACCTTCTCTTTTCCAGGCTGAACAATCCCAACTGCCTCAGCCTATCCCCATAGTGAAGGTGCTCCAGCATCATAGAACCACAGAATGAATAAGGTTGGAAATGACCTCAAAGATCATCAAGTCCAACCAGACACTTGAAGGTGTCCAGAGAAGGGCAACAAAGCTGGGGAGAGGCCTTGAGCACAGCCCTGTGAGGAGAGGCTGAGGGAGCTGGGGTTGCTTAGCCTGCAGAAGAGGAGGCTCAGGGGAGACCTTCTTGCTGTCTGCAACTACCTGAAGGGAGATTGTAGCCAGGTGGGAGTTGGTCTCTTCTCCCAGGCACCCAGCAGCAGAACAAGAGGACACAGTCTCAAGCTGTGCCAGGGCAGGTTTACGCTGGAGGTGAGGAGAAAGTTCTTCACTGGGAGAGTTGTTTGCCATTGGGATGTGCTGCCCAGGGAGGTGGTGGAGTCACCGTCCCTGGAGGTGTTCAAGAGGGGATTGGATGTGGCACTTGGTGCCATGGTCTAGATGTGAGGTTGTGGTTACAGGTTGGACTCAATGATCTTCTGAGGTCTCTTCCAACCTTGGTAATTCTATTCTATTCTATTCTATTCTATTCTATTCTATTCTATTCTATTCTATTCTATTCTATTCTATTCTATTCTACTCTACTCTACTCTACTCTACTCTACTCTACTCTACTCTACTCTACTCTACTCTATTCTATTCTATTCTAATCTAATCCTTCCTGCCTGCCCTGTCTTCAGGGCTCAGTGAAGGACTGCTTCTGTTTAACATCTTGATTGATGATCTCGGTGAAGACACAGAGTGTGTCAGCAGTAGCTTACAGCATCACAGCATCACAGTATCACTAAGGTTGGAAGAGACCTCAGAGATCATCAAGTCCAACCTGTCACCCAGCACCTCACGACTAGACCATGGCACCAAGTGCCACATCCAGTCCCCTCTTGAACACCTCCAGGGATGGGGACTCCACCACCTCCCTGGGCAGCACATCCCAATGGTTAACAACTCTCTCTGGGAAGAACTTTCTCCTCACCTCCAGCCTAAACCTCCCCTGGCACAGCTTGAGACTGTGTCCTCTTGTTCTGGTGCTGGTTGCTAGAGAGAAGAGGCCAACCCCTTCCTGGCTACAACCTCCCTTCAGGGAGATGTGGAGAGCAAGAAGGTCTCCCTGAGAGCCTCCTGTTCTCCAGGCTAAGCAACCACAGCTCCCTCAAGCCTCTCCTCACAGGGCTGTGCTCCAGACCCCTCCCCAGCCTTGTTGCCCTTCTCTGGACACCCTCAAGCGTCTCGATGTCCTTCTTAAACTGAGGGGCCCAGAACTAGACACAGGACTCAAGGTGTGGCCTAACAAATGACGCAATGACCTCCCTGCTCCTGCTGGCCACACTCTTCCTAATGCAGGCCAGGATGCCATTGGCCTTCTTGGCCCCCTGGGCACACTGCTGGCTCATGTTCAGGCAGCTGTCAATCAGCACCCCCAGGTCCCTCTCTGCCTGGCTGCTCTCAGCCACTCTGACCCCAGCCTGTAGCTCTGCATGGGGTTGTTGTGGCCAAAGTGCAGCACCTGACACTTGGACTTGTTGAATGCCATCCTGTTGGCCTCTGCCCATCTGTCCAGCCTGGCAAGGTCCCTCTGCAGAGCCCTTCTGCCCTCTAACTGACCAACATCTGCTCCCAGCTTGGTGTCATCTGCAGATTTGCTGATGACTGTCTCAATCCCCTCCTCCAGGTCATCAATGAAGACATTGAACAGGCTGGGGCCCAGCACTGATCCCTGGGGCACACCACTGGTGCCTGGCTGCCAGCTGGCTGTGGCACCATTCACCACCACTCTCTGGGCTCAGCCTCCAGCCAGTTCCTCACCCAGCTCAGAGTGCTGCTGTCCAAGCCAGGGGCTGACAGCTTGGCCAGCAGTTTGCTGTGGGGGATGGTGTCAAAGGCCTTGCTGAAGCCCAGGCAGACCACATCCACAGCCTGCCCCACATCCACCAGGCAGTCACCTGGGCATGGCAGGAGATCAGGTTGGTCAGGCAGGACCTGCCCTTCCTGAATCCATGCTGGCTGGACCTGAGCCCTTGGCCAGCCTGCAGGTGCAGTTATTGCCCCCAGGATAATCTGCTCCATCACTTTCCCTGGCACTGAGGTCAGGCTGCCAGGCCTGGAGCTTCCAGGCTCCTCCATCCGTCCCTGCTTGTGGATGAGGACCACACTGGCCAGTTTCCAGTCATCTGGGACCTCTCCAGTGAGCCAGGACTGGAGGAAAATGCTGGAGAGCGGCTTGGCCACATGGCACCAAGTCAGGTGGAGAGTTGATCTGCACCAGGGCAGGGAGGCTCTGCAGGGGACTTGGATAGGTTGGATCCATGGCCAGTGTGCCCAGGAGGACCTTCTACAAGGCCAAGTGCCAGGTCCTGACCTTGGGGCACAACAACCCCAAGCAATGCTGCAGGCTTGGGGCAGGGTGGCAGGAAACTGCCTGGCAGAGAGGGACCTGGGGGTGCTGAGGGACAAGCAGCTGAAGAGGAGCCAGAGGTGCCCAGGGGGCCAAGACAGCCAAAGGCCTCCTGGCTGGGCTCAGCACTGCTGTGTCCAGCAGCAGCAGGGAGGGGATTGTCCCCTGGCACTCAGCTCTGGGCAGGCCACACCTCCAGTGCTGTGTCCATTTCTGGGCAGCTCAACACCAGAGAGGAGGAGGTGCTGGAGCCAGGGCAGAGCAGGGCAAGGAAGCTGGGAAGGGCCTGGAGAAGGAATCTGATGGAGAGCAGCTGAAGGAGCTGGGGATGGTGAGTGTGAAGCAGAGGAGGCTGAGGGGAGACCTCCTGGCTCTCTACAGCTCCCTGAGAGGAGGTTGTGGAGAGGCTGCTGCTGGTCTCTTCTCACAGGGAATTAGTGACAGCCCAAGAGGGAATGGCCTCAAGCTGCCCCTGGGGAGGTTCAGACTGGACATTGGGAAACATCTTCCCCATCCAGAGTGGTCAGGGCCTGGAATGAGCTGCCCAGGGAGGTGGGGGAGTCCCCAGGCCTGGCTGTGTTTCAGGGTGGTTTGGCTGTGGTGCTTGGGGCTGTGGTTTAGGGCTGAGCCTTGCAGAGCAGGGTTCTGGGTTGGACTTGGTGACCCTGAGGCTCTGCTCCAACCAGGCTTTGGCATGAGCAGGGGTAAAAGGCTGCCTTAGACCACCCTGTCATGAAGCATGGGGCTGAGGAGAAGCTGTAGCTGCAGGGCAAACGTCTCCAGAGCTGGGGCTGGATGTTGTCCATCCTTGCTTGCAGGTTTGTGGCTACAGAATCCGGCTCCACTTCGATGGGTACCCAGACTGTTACGATTTCTGGGTCAATGCTGACTCCTCAGACATCCATCCTGTTGGCTGGTGTGAGAGGACAGGGCACAAGCTTCACCCACCTAAAGGTACTGTGGAGTTGGCAGTGTTGGTGTTTCCCAGCACTCTCAGATCTCTCATTCTGGAGTTACTTGTTTTTGCCTTTGGCTGTAACTTCTGTGTTCATTGAGAGTATTTGTGTGCAGCAAGTTGAGCTCTGCTTGATGTCTTCCTAAAATCTTCAAGTTGAAATCCTGCCCTTTTCTATTCAAAGCAAACAGAACAAAATGAGCCAGAAGTGATTCATGAGGTGTTGGGAAAGCAGCTGAAGCAACAAACCTAGACCCCAAATGAATGCTGACTGCAGATGAAATGGCAGCGTGCTGGGGGGGGGGGTGTGAGGTCTCACAGGCAGCTGAGAATCCTTCAGTGGAAGCTCTTGGGAGACTTTCATTGCTAGGACTGAGCCCACAGGAAGTGAAGAATTCCAGCAGCATGGAGTCAGTACTGATCACCATCATTGTAGATGTGTTGGCACAGACTAGCCAAGGTTGTGCTCTTGTTTCAAAGAGCAAGCTTGAAATGCAGAGAAGGGTTTCAGTTTCCAGGCTCTCTCTGGGCATGCTGCCTCTTGGGGATCTTCAGTTCTCCTACCAGCCAGGACAGGGCAATTGGAGCTCAGGGACAGGGCAGTGATCTTGTAAGAAATACTCCCCAGCTTGTTTTGAAGGTGGATTTGAGCTGGAATCTCCTGAGCTCTTGCCTGGTGCTTTGTTTACATGACTGTTCTTCCTCCCAGGTGAAGATTAGGAGCAGTTCAAATGTCAGTCCTGGCCAGTTACAAGGAGCTAATACTGTGCAGCCCAAGCAAGCAGAGTGTTTCCCTTGGTTAGCTTGACATTTTCCTAAGGAAGCTCAGCCAGCCCTAAATAAAGAACATGATTCTTTGTAATAAAAGAATGGACAAGCTTCAGCCACTTCCTTTTGAGCTCTCTACGCTCCTCTGGAGTGTGTCCTGCTGCAATGTCTGCTAGTGCAAACCAGGGCTCCCTGGGAGACTCCCTGAGCTCCTGTTGGGCTGGAATTCCTAATGGCCTGAAGCCCACCTTTTGCCAGTGTGCTCTAGCTGAAATGGGAGTAAGTAGCAAACAGTACAGGATGCCTGCAGGTTGGAAGTTAGAAAGAGGAGTTCAGAACTGGAGGTTAAAGGAAACAACACATCAGTTTCATCAGTTGTGGTCCAAGGACCTGCCTGCAACCTGTGTCCTCTGCCTGTCATTCCTTGCCCTTCTCTCCTCATTTAGGCTATAAGGAAGAAGAGTTCAGCTGGCCCTCCTACCTGAAGGCATGCAAGGCTCAGGCTGCTCCTAAGTCCCTGTTTGAGAACCAGAATGCAGTGAGTACTCACCTGTTACTGATGCTGTGGGAAGTTGCTGGGATGCTCTTGTGTTGTTGTGGGGTTAAATTGTGCTCCCCAGCAATTGGAGATTGACCCCCAGAAGGTGGAGAGTCACCTCCAGACCAGCCCAGGAAGTTTGGAAGCCAAAATGAAGCTGTGTGTACAGAATGAACTAAGCCTGACATTCTGGGTTGGGATTAACCCCCCAACTGATCTGGAGATAACTACCCCCAAAACCAGAACACCAGAGCAGCTCAGCTTGGGGTGGAAGCACATGAAGCTCCATTTACAAGCAAGCTGCAAGCCAGAGCTAGGAAATGCAAGGAATATGCAGCAAATGTGCAGTAGATGTACAATACAGGTAGAGTTGCAAGGTATAAACAGCACAAACTCTTCAGACCCTCTGGACCTGTCTAGGGGACACGTTCACCATCTCCCCCAAGCCCTCCCTCCTTCCCTCTACCTCACACAGTAGTCAAAACAGGGCCGTGGAAGAGAGAGAGAGGAAAGTTGCAAGCAGAAGTGACAGGGGAAGAAAGGAGCAAGAACTGTTTGTGCCTCTTCACAGCATCACAGATGTCAGGGGTTGGAAGGGACCCAAAGAGATCACCAAGTCCATCCCCCTGCCAGAGCAGGACCATACAATCTAGCTCAGTGAGGTTGGAAAAGACCTCAGAGATCATCAAGTCCAACCTCCCCACAGCCTCCCTGGGCAGCCTGTGCCAGTGCCTCACTCTCAGGAATTTCTTCCTTATATCCAGTGTCCCAAGCACCACCTTTGAACACCTTTTTCCCTGCCTCCCTCCCTCAGTGGATCAAGGAGGAGGTCCTAATCTGTGTCACTCGGGCAGTGCTAATGATGCAGGCTTCTCCTGGTGAGGATTTCTCAGCCCTGTGTTTACAGCAAGTGTTGGTGCAGGGCACACCAGGACTGTGCTGCCAGGGAGCTGGGGAGGAGCCAGAGGTGGTTAAGATAAGAAGAAAGAAAAAGCAAAGCAATCACAGACTCATGGAATCAAACAGGATGGAAAAGACCTCAGAGATCAGCAAGTCCAACCTAGGACCTAATAACCTGACACCTCCTGACAGCTAAACCATGGCTCCAAGTGCCACAGCCAAGCCTCTCTTGAACACCTCCAGGGACTGTGAGTCCACCACCTCCCTGGGCAGCACATTCCAATGGCCAATCCCTCCTTTCTATGGAGAAGTTTCTCCTCACCTCCAGCCTAAACCTGCCCTGAAGGGAAGGATTGTGGCAGTTGTAGGCTATGCCTTTAAAATCCTTCACAGGTCTTGAGCTGAAAAGTAGTAAAATGTAAACAGATCACTCTTGGGGGTGAAAAGGAAAACAAAGTCAATTCCAAACAATCCCATGGGAGAGATATCCACCATAAGGTTGGTGGTACCAAACCAATTCCTTCTTCTCTTCTTGCTTCTTTGCTCTGGAAAGATCCTAAATTGCTTCTGCTTCACCTGGGCTGCACTGGTTTGGTATTAACATTCCTCTGCTCCTTTCTCTGGGAGGCAGAACAGGAGAAGCTGGTAGCTTCCCCTGGACATTGACCAGGATGAGTTCCTGTGCTGTTTGTTAACTGCAGACCCCTGCAACCATTGTAACTCCTGGGTAGTTTGTCCATGTCCCTTGCATTCCAGGGTAGATTGTAGTTCTGCCTGTAAGTGCAGCTCCCATTTGCTTCCAGCTGGGCTGGGCTGGCAGAGTTAGTGGTGGTGGGGGAGGTCTGTGGTGACAGGTTGGACTTGATGATCTTTGAGGTCTCTTCCAGCCTTGGTGATACTGTGTTCTTCACTGAGAGAGTCATTAGCCACTGGAATGTGCTGCCCAGGGAGGTGGTGGAGACCCCATCCCTGGAGGTATCACAGAATCACCAAGGCTGGAAGAGACCTCGAAGATCATCGAGTCCAAGCTGTCACCACAGACCCCATGACTAGACCATGGCACCAAGTGCCACATCCAGTCCCCTCTTGAACACCTCCAGAGATGGGGACTTTACCACCTCCCTGGGCAGCACATCCCAATGGGCAATCACTCTCTGTGTGAGGAATTTCTTCCTAACCACCAGCCTAAACCTCCCCTGGCACAGCTTGAGACTGTGTCCTCTTGTTCTGCTGCTGGCTGCCTGGGAGAACAGACCAACCTCTGCCTGGCTACAACCTACCTTCAGGGAGTTGGAGAGAACAATGAGGTCTCCCCTGACCTCCTCTTCTCCAGGCTAAGCAACCCCAGCTCCCTCAGCCTCTCCTCACAGGGCTGTGCTCCAGACCCCTCCCCAGCTTTGTTGCCCTTCTCTGGACACCTTCAGGTCTCTTAATGTCCTTCTTGAACCGAGGAGCCCAGAACTGGACACAGGACTCCAGGTGTGGCCTAAGCAGTGCTGAGCACAGGGCACAATGACTTCCCTGCTCCTGCTGGCCACACTCTTCCTGATGCAGGCCAGGATGCCATTGGCCTTCCTGGCCCCCTGGGCACACTGCAGGCTCATGTTCAGCCATCTGTCAATCAGCACCCCCAGGTCCCTCGTGTTAGGTGTTCAAGAGGGGACTGGATGTGGCACTTGGTGCCATGGTCCTGTCATGAGGTGTTGGGCGACAGGTTGGACTCGATGATCTTTGAGCTCTCTTCCAGCCTTGGTGATGGGGTGCTGGTGTGCAATGTCTTCCTGCAGACAGTGATCCCCTCGGGGTTCCGCGTGGGGATGAAGCTGGAAGCGGTGGACAAGAAGAACCCAACCTTCATCTGCGTGGCCACGGTGACTGACATGGTGGACAACCGCTTCCTGGTGCACTTCGACAACTGGGACGAGAGCTACGACTACTGGTACGGGGGCTGGGCAGGGCCCTCAGGACGTGCACCTGAGGCTCCAGAGGAGGCCACAGCAGTGCTCAGGGGCTTGGAGCAGCTCTGCTAGGAGGCCAGGCTGAGGGAGTGAGGGAGCCGGGGGTGTTCAGCCTGGAGAAGAGAAGGCTCCAGGGAGACCTTAGAGCTCCCTGCCAGGACCTGAAGGAGGCCACAGGAAGGCTGCAGAGAGACCTAACAGCAGCCTGCCAGCACCTGAAGGGGCTCCAGGAGAACTGGGAAGGGTCTTTGACAAGGGCTGGGAGTGACAGGACAAGAGGGAATGGATGGAAGTGTGAGGAGGGGAGATTTGAGACTGGAGATGAGGAAGAACTTTCCAGTGAGGCTGGTGAGACACTGGGTGAGACACTGGCACAGGTTGCCCAGAGGGACTGTGTTTGGTGTTTCCCTGAGCCACCCCCCCAACTGCCTCAACACAGAAAGGACCTGGAGCTGATGGAGAGGGTCCAGAGGAGGGCCATGAAAATGCTCAGGGGCTTGGAGCAGCTCTGCTAGGAGGCCAGGCTGAGGGGGCTGGGGGTGTTCAGCTTGGAGAAGAGAAGGCTCCAGGGAGACCTTAGAGCTCCCTGCCAGGACCTGAAGGAGGCCACAGGAAGGCTGCAGAGAGACCTAACAGCAGCCTGCCAGCACCTGAAGGGGCTCCAGGAGAACTGGGAAGGGTCTTTTGACAAGGGCTGGGAGTGACAGGACAAGAGGGAATGGATGGAAGTGTGAGGAGGGGAGATTTGAGACTGGAGATGAGGAAGAACTTTCCAGTGAGGCTGGTGAGACACTGGGTGAGACACTGGCACAGGTTGCCCAGAGGGACTGTGTTTGGTGTTTCCCCTGAGCCACCCCCCCAACTGCCTCAACACAGAAAGGACCTGGAGCTGATGGAGAGGGTCCAGAGGAGGGCCATGAAAATGCTCAGGGGCTTGGAGCAGCTCTGCTAGGAGGCCAGGCTGAGGGGGCTGGGGTGTTCAGCTTGGAGAAGAGAAGGCTCCAGGGAGACCTTAGAGCTCCCTGCCAGGACCTGAAGGAGGCCACAGGAAGGCTGCAGAGAGACCTAACAGCAGCCTGCCAGCACCTGAAGGGGCTCCAGGAGAACTGGGAAGGGTCTTTTGACAAGGGCTGGGAGTGACAGGACAAGAGGGAATGGATGGAAGTGTGAGGAGGGGAGATTTGAGACTGGAGATGAGGAAGAACTTTCCAGTGAGGCTGGTGAGACACTGGGTGAGACACTGGCACAGGTTGCCCAGAGGGACTGTGTTTGGTGTTTCCCTGAGCCACCCCCCCCCAACTGCCTCAACACAGAAAGGACCTGGAGCTGATGGAGAGGGTCCAGAGGAGGGCCATGAAAATGCTCAGGGCTTGGAGCAGCTCTGCTAGGAGGCCAGGCTGAGGGGGCTGGGGGTGTTCAGCTTGGAGAAGAGAAGGCTCCAGGGAGACCTTAGAGCTCCCTGCCAGGACCTGAAGGAGGCCACAGGAAGGCTGCAGAGAGACCTAACAGCAGCCTGCCAGCACCTGAAGGGGCTCCAGGAGAACTGGGAAGGGTCTTTTGACAAGGGCTGGGAGTGACAGGACAAGAGGGAATGGATGGAGCGTGAGGAGGGGAGATTTGAGACTGGAGATGAGGAAGAACTTTCCAGTGAGGCTGGTGAGACACTGGCACAGGTTGCCCAGAGGGATTGTGTTTGGTGTTTCCCTGAGCCACCCCTCCATCCCATCCCATCCCATCCCATCCCATCCCATCCCATCCCATCCCATCCCATCCCATCCCATCCCATCCCATCCCATCCCATCCCATCCCCCATCCCTCCCCTCCTCCCCCTCTCCTCCCCTCTCCTCCCCTCTCTCCTCCCCTCTCCCTCCCCTCTCCTCCCCTCTCCCCCCTCCTCCCCTCCCCTCTCCTCCCCTCCCCTCTCCTCCCCTCTCCTCCCCTCCCTCTCCTCCCCTCTCCTCCCCTCCCCTCCCCTCCCTCCCCTCCCCCTCCCCTCTCCTCTCCTCCTCCTCTCCTCTCCTCTCCTCTCCTCCTCTCTCTCCTCTCCTCTCCTCTCCTCTCCTCTCCTCTCCCTCTCCTCTCCTCTCCTCTCCTCTCCTCTCCTCTCCTCTCCTCTCCTCTCCTCTCTCCTCTCCTCTCCTCTCCTCTCCCTCCTCCTCTCCTCTCCTCTCCTCTCCTCTCCTCTCCTCTCTCCTCTCCTCTCCTCTCCTCTCTCTCCTCTCCTCTCCTCTCCTCTCCTCTCCTCTCCTCTCCTCTCCTCTCCTCTCCTCTCCTCTCTCCTCTCCTCTCCTCTCCTCTCCCTCTCCTCTCTCCTCTCCCTCTCCTCTCCCTCTCCTCTCCTCTCCTCTCCTCTCCTCTCCTCTCCTCTCCTCTCCTCTCCCTCTCCTCTCCTCTCCTCTCCTCTCCTCTCCTCTCCTCTCCTCTCCTCTCCTCTCTCCTCTCCTCTCCTCTCTCTCCTCTCCCTCTCCTCTCCTCCTCTCCTCTCCCTCTCCTCTCCTCTCCTCTCCTCTCCTCTCCTCTCCCTCTCCTCTCCTCTCCTCTCCTCTCCTCTCCTCTCCCTCTCCTCCCTCCCCCCCCCCTCCCCTCCCCTCCCCTCCCTCTCCTCTCCTCCCCTCTCCTCCCCTCTCCTCCCCCTCCTCTCCCTCTCCTCTCCCTCTCCCCCCTCCCCTCCCCTCCCCTCCCCTCCCCCTCCCCTATGCTATCCCTATCCAGCAATGTGGCTTGCTGTGCACCTCAGGACACATCCCATAACCTCCTGGCCAGCATTTTGGGAAGTCCTGACCTCAAACCATCCCAGCTGTGCACTTGGCAGGGTGAACTACTCTGAGTCCTGCACTAGATGGGGCTGCAGGATGCTCTCTGTGATTCTGTCCTTTGTGAAGCACTGACAGGAGACTTCTCCCAGTCAAGCTGTGTGAGAAGCACCCTTGAGGCCATGTTCTCATTGGCAGCCAGGACACATTGGTGTGTGAGGGCTTTTGGAGGGATAATATCAATATAATATATTGGAAAGCCAATCAGAGCCTGGGCTGCAGCAGGAGAAGTGTGGCCAGCAGGGCAAGGGAGGGGATTCTCCCCCTCTGCTCAGCCCTGCTGAGACCCCACCTGGAGTACTGCCTCCAGCTCTGGAGCCCCTATTCCAAGAGGGATCTGGAGGTGCTGGAAGGTGTCCAGAGCAGGGCCAGGAGGATGAGCAGAGGGCTGGAGCACCTCTCCTGTGAGGACAGACTGAAGGAGTTGGGGCTGTTCAGGCTGGAGAAGAGAAGGCTCCCAGGTGACCTCATTGTGGCCTTCCAGGATCTGCAGGGGGCTACAGGAAGGCTGGGGAGGGACTGCTCAGGATCTTAGGGAGTGATGGGACTAGGGGGAATGGAATGAAGCTGGAGGTGGGGAGATTGAGGCTGGAGGGGAGGAGGAAGTTCTTCCCCATGAGAGTGGTGAAGCCCTGGAATGGGTTGTGCAGGGAGGTGGTTGAGGCCCCGTCCCTGGAGGTGTTTAAGCCCAGGCTGGATGAGGCTGTGGCCAGCCTGATCTAGTGTGGGGTGTCCCTGCCCATGGCAGGGGGTTGGAACTGGATGATCCTCGTGGTCCCTTCCAACCCTGACTGATACTGTGATACTATATCTGCATTAGGGATTGTCTCTGCATTTCCTAAAGGGGAAAGCAATATGCCAGGAGGTTTGTTTGCCCAAAGGGGAGCATAAATAATTCTATCAAAAGAGAAAAACATAGACCATAGCCTAGAGCATAGATCTTGGCTTAAAGAAAAAGCTGATTACTAACTGAAAACTGTGTCCAGAGCTGCAGGTGGAGACCCACCTGGGAAACTGTTTGTCTGAAAGAATCAGTTGTGTTGTCATTCTTTTGACAACAGGCATTGCCATCAGGTTCTCTGGATCTCAAGTCCCTAGCACCACAGAATATTTGGGGTTGCAAGGGAGCTCCAGAGGTCATCCAGTCCAAACCCCCTGCCAGAGCAGGGTCATAGAATCACTCTGCACTCAAAGATCCCTTCCCAGCTGTATTTATCCTAGAATCACAGAAGTGTCAGGGCTGGAAGGGACCTCAAGGCTCAGCCAGTCCCAACCCCCCTGCCATGGGCAGGGACACCTCACACCACAGCAGGTTGCTCACAGCCACATCCAGCCTGGCTGCAAACACCTCCAGGCAGGAGGCTGCCACCACCTCCCTGGGCAGCCTGTGCCAGGCTCTCACCACCCTCCTGGGGAACAACTTCTTCCTCACAGCCAATCTCAATCTCCCTACTTCTAGTTCTGCTCCATCCCCCCCAGTCCTATCCCTTCCTGACACCCTCAAAAGTCCCTCCCCAGCTTTCTTGTAGCCCCCTTCAGATACTGGAAGGCCACAATTAGGTCTCCTGGCAGCCCCCTGCTAAAGCAAAATCACCTAGGGCAGGGTCACCCAGGGCAGGGCACACAGAACACAGCCAGAAGCGTCTTGAAAGTCTCCAGAGCAGGAGACTCCACAACCTCTCTGGGCAGCCTGCTCCAGGCCTCCAGCAGCCTTACATCAAAGAAGTTTCTCCTCAGGTTGAGGTGGAACCTCCTGGGTTCCAGTTTGTGTCCATTGCCTCTTGTCCTATCCCAGGACAGCACTGCACAGAGCCTGGCCCCTGCCTGCCCCCCACCCCTCAGGTATTTGTAACCATTGATCAGATCCCTCTCAGCCTTCTCTTCTCCAGGCTCAACAGCCCCAGGGCTCTCAGCCTCCCCTCCTCACACAGATGTTCCAGGCCCTTCAGCATCCTCATAGCCTCTGTTGGACTCTCTCCAGCAGATCCCTTTCCCTCTTGAACTGAGGTGCCCAGAACTGAACACAGTACTCCAGATGTAGTGCCACCAGGGCAGTGTGGAGGGGGAGGAGAACCTCCCTTTGACCTGCTGGCCACACTCTTCTTAATGCACCCCAGGAGACCATTTGGCTTCTTGGCCACAAGGGCACATTGCTGTCCCATGGAGAACTTTTTTTGCCCACCAGGACTCCAGTGTCCTTCTCCCCAGAGCTGCTGTCCAGCAGGTCACTTGAATGAGCTCTAGGTGGGAGAATTAATGAGCTGTATGGATGAAAGAGGCTATGGGGAAGATGTAAGAGAGCTCAAAGTGTTCTACAGGAAATCCTGAGTCTTTCCATGTCTGAGTCTGTCTCGATCTGGAGAGGGAAAGAGATTGAGGTTTTTAATGAATATTCCCGTGGTGTGAAATGAGAGGCACAAACGAGGCCAAAATATCAACAGCTAGGCTATTGATTGCATAACTACAGTGGATGGACATAAATAAAGTGGAGGGATCAGAGGGAGAGAGAGAGAAATAGGGAGAGAGAGAAGAAAGGGAGAAGAGGGAAAGAATTATATTACCACACCCCTCACCCCCCAAGACAGTTTGAGTCTGTGGAGGAAAGGTGCTGCAGGAGATGTTGGGTCTGTAGAGCAACGGTGCTGCAGGAGATGTTGGGTCTGTAGAGGAAGGCTGCTGAGGCTTTGGCTGTAGAAGGGATGAGGTCCTCTGGGCAGCTTCTTCAGCTCCATGAGTTGCAGCAGGCGGAACTTAGAGCACGGAGAGAGGGTTTTCAGAGTCCAGGATCCATTGTGTTGGCCCCGTGGTGTTTCCAGCGTGTGCTGCCATCTGCTTTCTTCTGCATCTTGCTTCTCCAATTTTCTCCTCCACAAGCCAGTAGCTGCTCCAGTCTCTTATACAGTTTTTTAGCCCTTAGGCAAGTGTCCAGGTGTTGTTCCCCAGGATATCGTTCTGGGAAATCATCTTTAGGTCCAGGTGTCGTTCCCCAGGAAATCTTTCTGTGTGCTCAGGTGAGTTTGGGCAGCCACTGGATGGAGGGGGGAAGGCCTCCGCCTCCTCCTGCTCCATCTGCCTACCCACACACTCTTTTCACATCAGGAGCCATTGTCCTTTCCTGGGGTATCTGATGGCTGGAAATGATCTTGTCCTGAAGGTGTGAATGCTGGGCCCTCGGGCCATTGCTGTAGGCCAGCTGCAGTCCCGTGAGCAATGTTATCTTTGCACCTTCCAAGAGTCCTTCCAGTGGCTCTGCCCAACGCACATCAGCTGTTGTCTGGACAAGCAGCAAGGGATTTTATCTTTGTTGAGTCACACCAGGAGAGACAAGCTTTAGTCTCTCACAGAGTCTCCCCCTAGAACATGCTCTCATGCCATGAGCTAAGGATTGCTGGCCTGTTCCTGTTGTGCAGAGCAGTGCCCACCCCAGGGGCTCACAGTGCCAGCTGCCCATGGCTCTCATCAGTGCCCAGAATCACAGAATCACCAAGGCTGGAAGAGACCTCAAAGATCATCAAGTCCAACCTGTCACCACAGACCTCATGACTAGACCATGGCACCAAGTGCCACATCCAGTCCCCTCTTGAACACCTCCAGGGATGGTGATTCCACCACCTCCCTGGGCAGCACATTCCAATGACGAATCACTCTCTTGGTGAAGAACTTTCTCCTCACCTCCAGCCTAAACCTCCCCTGGCACAGCTTGAGACTGTGTCCTCTTGTTCTGCTGCTGGATGTCTGGGAGAAGAGACCAACCCCCACCTGGCTACAACCTCCCTTCAGGCAGTTGGAGAGAGCAAGAAGGTCTCCCCTGAGCCTCCTCTTCTCCAGGCTAAGCAACCCCAGCTCCCTCAGTCTCTCCTCACAGGGCTGTGCTCCAGACCCCTCCCCAGCCTTGTTGCCCTTCTCTGGACACCTTCAAGTCTCTCAATGTCCTTCTTGAACTGAGGAGCCCAGAACTGGACCCAGGACTCAAAGTGTGGCCTAACCAGTACAATTCCTTCCTGGCTAAAACTGTACCTGCTGTGTGAAGAGCTGCATTTCACTGCCTTGTTTTCTCCCCCTCTCTAGGTGTGAGGCAGCCAGCCCCCACATTCATCCTGTTGGATGGTGTAAAGAACATAAAAGGACTCTCATCACCCCACCAGGTTTGTATCTTGGTACCCATCTGCAAGGCTGAAGGAGGCTGGCAGCATTAAAACTTCGATTCAGCTTATTGCTGCCTCTCCTGATGGTTTTGTTTCTGTAACTAGGAAGTTTTGGGGGGAGTTCTGAATTCTTTCTTTCCAGGACATAGTATAATTGAGGTCCAGTAGACCTCAGGTGTTAAGGGCTCTCCAGTGCAGAGACAGCCATCCAAAGACAGCTCTTGGAATCTGAACAAGGTTGTGGTCTTGGCTGAATATTCATTTGTCTGGACACTCCCATGGTGAATGCACCTTCCAGGGCTGTGGAATTGTTCAATAAGGAGAGCAGGGTCATGTGGACTGAACATCCAAGGTGATGGGTTGAGAAGATTCCTTCCCTGATGAAGGAATCAAACAGCTGAGGGCTCATTGGAAAGGAGAAAACACAGTGAGAGACAGCAGAGAAGGCTGAAAGTGCAGTCACCAGTAGGAAACAGGAGACCACTCTCTTTCAGCAGTGCTGTGTGTGAATGTCCTGATGCAGACACCAGCATCTGTGGTCTGAGAATATGGAGAACTGGAATGGGACAAACCCAACTTGATCAGTCTGGAAAAGGTGTAAGGAATATGTCAGTAGGTGAAAGGGAGAGGGAAAGGTGTAAGGAATATGTCTGTCAGGAGGTGAAAGGGAGAGGGAAAGGTGTAAGGAATATGTCTGTCAGGAGGTGAAAGGGAGAGGGAAAGGTGTAAGGAATATGTCTGTCAGGAGGTGAAAGGGAGAGGGAAAGGTGTAAGGAATATGTCTGTCAGGAGGTGAAAGGGAGAGGGAAAGGTGTAAGGAACATGTCAGGAGGTGAAAGGGAGAGGGAAAGGTGTAAGGAATATGTCAGGGGGTGAAAGGGAGAGGGAAAGGTGTAAGGAATATGTCAGGAGGTGAAAGGGAGAGGAAAGGTGTAAGGAATATGTCAGGGGGTGAAAGGGAGAGGGAAAGGTGTAAGGAACATGTCAGGAGGTGAAAGGGAGAGGGAAAGGTGTAAGGAATATGTCAGGGGGTGAAAGGGACAGGGAAAGGTGTAAGGAACATGTCAGGGGGTGAAAGGGAGAGGGAAAGGTGTAAGGAATATGTCAGGGGGTGAAAGGGAGAGGGAAAGGTGTAAGGAATATGTCAGGGGGTGAAAGGGACAGGGAAAGGTGTAAGGAACATGTCAGGGGGTGAAAGGGAGAGGGAAAGGTGTAAGGAACATGTCAGGGGGTGAAAGGGACAGGGAAAGGTGTAAGGAACATGTCAGGGGGTGGAAGGGAGAGGGAAAGGTGTAAGGAATATGTCTGTCAGGAGGTGAAAGGGGGAGGGAAAGGTGTAAGGAATATGTCAGGAGGTGAAAAGGAGAGGGAAAGGCGTAAGGAATATGTCTGTCAGGAGGTGAAAAGGAGAGGGAAAGGTGTAAGGAATATGTCTGTCAGGAGGTGAAAAGGAGAGGGAAAGGTGTAAGGAATATGTCTGTCAGGAGGTGAAAAGGAGAGGGAAAGGTGTAAGGAATATGTCTGTCAGGAGGTGAAAAGGAGAGGGAAAGGTGTAAGGAATATGTCTGTCAGGAGGTGAAAAGGAGAGGGAAAGGCGTAAGGAGTATGTCTGTCAGGAGGTGAAAGGGAGTGAAACTCCTTTCAAACCAGTTCAGAAGTGGTTTCACTCTGTCCCAGCTGATGAATCCTAACGTGTCAACCTGGAGTTAAACTTCCAGTGCAGACTCAAGGCAGAAGCCAGACCCTGGATTTCTTTAAGAGCAAATCTGTTTCTTGCATGAGGTGTTTGTAACCATGACACTACCTCAGAAGGGAAACATCTTCTGGCACTTGCTCCTAGGGTAAATCTCCAGGCTGTTTAGCTTTAGACATGCAGCAGGCCAAATGCACTGACAGAGCAGCCAGGGATCAGGTGTGCTCTAGAGTGGTGCAGAGCTGCAGGGACAGAGCAGCCAGGGATCAGGTGTGCTCTAGAGTGGTGCAGAGCTGCAGGGACAGAGCAGCCAGGGATCAGGTGTGCTCTAGAGTGGTGCAGAGCTGCAGGGACAGAGCAGCCAGGGATCAGGTGTGCTCTAGAGTGGTGCAGAGCTGCAGGGACAGAGCAGCCAGGGATCAGGTGTGCTCTAGAGTGGTGCAGAGCTGCAGGGACAGAGCAGCCAGGGATCAGGTGTGCTCTAGAGTGGTGCAGAGCTGCAGGGACAGAGCAGCCAGGGATCAGGTGTGCTCTAGAGGGGTGCAGAGCTGCAGGGACAGAGCAGCCAGGGATCAGGTGTGCTCTAGAGGGGTGCAGAGCTGCAGGGACAGAGCAGCCAGGGATCAGGTGTGCTCTAGAGTGGTGCAGAGCTGCAGGGACAGAGCAGCCAGGGATCAGGTGTGCTCTAGAGTGGTGCAGAGCTGCAGGGACAGAGCAGCCAGGGATCAGGTGTGCTCTAGAGTGGTGCAGAGCTGCAGGGACAGAGCAGCCAGGGATCAGGTGTGCTCTAGAGTGGTGCAGAGCTGCAGGGACAGAGCAGCCAGGGATCAGGTGTGCTCTAGAGGGGTGCAGAGCTGCAGGGACAGAGCAGCCAGGGATCAGGTGTGCTCTAGAGTGGTGCAGAGCTGCAGGGACAGAGCAGCCAGGGATCAGGTGTGCTCTAGAGTGGTGCAGAGCTGCAGGGACAGAGCAGCCAGGGATCAGGTGTGCTCTAGAGTGGTGCAGAGCTGCAGGGACAGAGCAGCCAGGGATCAGGTGTGCTCTAGAGTGGTGCAGAGCTGCAGGGACAGAGCAGCCAGGGATCAGAGTGTGCAGAGCATCCAGGGATCAGGTGTGCTCTAGAGGGGTGCAGAGCTGCAGGGACAGAGCAGCCAGGGATCAGGTGTGCTCTAGAGGGGTGCAGAGCTGCAGGGACAGAGCAGCCAGGGATCAGGTGTGCTCTAGAGGGGTGCAGAGCTGCAGGGACAGAGCAGCCAGGGATCAGGTGTGCTCTAGAGAGCAGGTGCAGAGCTGCAGGGACAGAGCAGCCAGGGATCAGGTGTGCTGCTCTGCAGGGACAGAGCAGCCAGGGATCAGGTGTGCAGAGCTGCAGGGAGAGCAGCCAGGGATCAGGTGTGCTCTAGAGGGTGCAGAGCTGCAGGGACAGAGCAGCCAGGGATCAGGTGTGCTCTAGAGTGGTGCAGAGCTGCAGGGACAGAGCAGCCAGGGATCAGGTGTGCTCTAGAGTGGTGCAGAGCTGCAGGGACAGAGCAGCCAGGGATCAGGTGTGCTCTAGGTGGTGCAGAGCTGCAGGGACAGAGCCAGGGATCCTCTAGGGGTGCATGTGCTCTAGAGTGGTGCAGAGCTGCAGGGACAGAGCAGCCAGGGATCAGGTGTGCTCTAGAGTGGTGCAGAGCTGCAGGGACAGAGCAGCCAGGGATCAGGTGTGCTCTAGAGGGGTGCAGAGCTGCAGGGACAGAGCAGCCAGGGATCAGGTGTGCTCTAGAGGGGTGCAGAGCTGCAGGGACAGAGCAGCCAGGGATCAGGTGTGCTCTAGAGTGGTGCAGAGCTGCAGGGACAGAGCAGCCAGGGATCAGGTGTGCTCTAGAGGGGTGCAGAGCTGCAGGGACAGAGCAGCCAGGGATCAGGTGTGCTCTAGAGGGGTGCAGAGCTGCAGGGACAGAGCAGCCAGGGATCAGGTGTGCTCTAGAGGGGTGCAGAGCTGCAGGGACAGAGCAGCCAGGGATCAGGTGTGCTCTAGAGTGGTGCAGAGCTGCAGGGACAGAGCAGCCAGGGATCAGGTGTGCTCTAGAGGGGTGCAGAGCTGCAGGGACAGAGCAGCCAGGGATCAGGTGTGCTCTAGAGTGGTGCAGAGCTGCAGGGACAGAGCAGCCAGGGATCAGGTGTGCTCTAGAGTGGTGCAGAGCTGCAGGGACAGAGCAGCCAGGGATCAGGTGTGCTCTAGAGTGGTGCAGAGCTGCAGAGCAGCCAGGGATCAGGTGTGCTCTAGGGACAGACAGAGCAGCCAGGGATCAGGTGTGCTCTAGAGTGGTGCAGAGCTGCAGGGACAGAGCAGCCAGGGATCAGGTGTGCTCTAGAGTGGTGCAGAGCTGCAGGGACAGAGCAGCCAGGGATCAGGTGTGCTCTAGAGTGGTGCAGAGCTGCAGGGACAGAGCAGCCAGGGATCAGGTGTGCTCTAGAGTGGAGCTGCAGAGCTGCTCTAGGGAGAGCAGACAGAGCAGCCAGGGATCAGGTGTGCTCTAGAGTGGTGCAGAGCTGCAGGGACAGAGCAGCCAGGGATCAGGTGTGCTCTAGAGGGGTGCAGAGCTGCAGGGACAGAGCAGCCAGGGATCAGGTGTGCTCTAGAGTGGTGCAGAGCTGCAGGGACAGAGCAGCCAGGGATCAGGTGTGCTCTAGAGGGGTGCAGAGCTCCAGTGGCAGAGCAGCCAGGGATCAGGTGTGCTCTAGAGGGGTGCAGAGCTGCAGGGACAGAGCAGCCAGGGATCAGGTGTGCTCTAGAGTGGTGCAGAGCTGCAGGGACAGAGCAGCCAGGGATCAGGTGTGCTCTAGAGTGGTGCAGAGCTCCACTGCTGAGGTGTGCCTGTCAATTATCCAGCACAGGATTGGCTTTGTGATGCTGCAATGAATTTCTTGAGTGAGGTGGGCAGGTTTTTTCCAGGCCGCACTCTTTCTCTTCTCCCCACAGCAGCTGTGACTTTTTTTCCCCCTTCTCAGTACTTCTTCTCAGTGTATGAGCAGGTTGTGGAGTTTTTTACCCTACCTGGGGAGATGTCTGAGGGCCAGTTGAGGGTGGCCTTGCTTCTAGTTCCCTTACCAACCTGCAGCCTAAACCAGGGCACTGCTCCCCACGTGCCAGGGGTCTGTGACTCAGACATTCATTTTGTTCTGCTCTGCAATGTCTCATTTTGCTGCCCTCTCTTCTGTGCCAGATTATCCACATGCAAAGCATTTCTCTTGGGAGAAGTACCTGGAGGAAACCAGCTCCTTACCTGCACCTGCAAGGGCCTTTAAAGTGGTGAGCAAATGCTTTTCAGTGCATGGCACACCTGAATCCATGCATGGTCTTCCTGTGCTTGCAAATGTAATGCTGTTGCCAAGTTGCACAACAGTTGGTTTGTTCTGTGCCAGCTTCCTCTCAGAGATCAGCTCCTCCTCATTATCAATCACTGGTGCTTTATATTAATTGCTATCAATGGGGTTAAATGCTGCAGAATGTTGCTAATGAATGTAATTTGCTGTGGGAAATTGCTGCCTAGTTAGGAGAAATGATGAGGGAGCTCCTGAGGCATCAGAACATCTTGGGAGCACAGGCAGTTCTGGCAGTGCCCTGGCAGCACACTGAGGGTGGAACCATGACCACAGCAGGTCAGTCTGGTTGCCCATCTGGTTGAGTGCCATGCAGAGAGACCTGGGCAGCCTGGAGAGCTGGGCAAAGAGCAACCAGATGAAGTTCACCATGGTTAAGTGTAGAGGCCTGCACATGGGGAGGAACAACCTCAGGCACCAGTGCAGGTGAGGGGTGGCCTGCTGGAGAGCAGCTCCACAGAGGAGCTTGGGGTGCTGGTGGACAAGAAGTTCTCCATGGGACAGCAGTGTGGCCTTGTGGCCATGAAGGCAAATGGGCTCCTGAGGTGCATCAAGAAGAGTGTGGCCAGCAGGTCAAGGCAGGTTCTCCTCCCCCTCTACTCTGCCCTACTGAGACCACACCTGGAGGATTGTGTCCAGTTCTGGGCTCCCCAGTTCAAGAGAGACAGGGAGCTACTGGAGAGAGTCCAGTGGAGGCTACAAGGATGCTGAAGGGGCTGGAACATCTGGAAGCTCTAATTAGCAGAAAGGTAATAGGATAATAGGAAGGTTAATTAATTTTCAACTTCACATCTGGAAGCATTGTAGTGACAGCTGGAGTGCTCTCTCCAGTTCTGGGCTCCCCAGTGCAAGAGGGACAGTACTGGAGAGAGTCCAATGAAGGCTAGGAGGATGCTGAAGGGCCTGGAGCATCTGTGTGAGGAGGAGAGGCTGAGAGCCCTGGGGGTGTTGAGCCTGGAGAAGAGAAGGCTGAGAGGGATCTGATCAATGGTTACAAATGTCTGAGGGGTGGGGGGCAGGAGGATGGAGCCAGGCTCTTTTCAGTGGTACCCCCTGACAGGACAAGGGGCCATGGATGCAAACTCAATCACAGGAAATTCCATCTCAGCATCAGGGGGAAAAAAAATTAGTGTGAGGCTGCTGGAGCCTGGAGCAGGCTGCCCAGAGACTCCCTGTGGAGTCTCCTGCTCTGGACACCTTGAAGCCTCACCTGGGTGTGTTCCTGTGTGGCCTGCCCTAGGTGCCCCTGCTCTGGCAGGGGGCTGGACTGGGTGATCCCTGGAGGTCACTTCCAACCCCTAGCATTCTTTGATTCTGTGACTGGCAGTAGCCAGCCCCTGGGGAGACTTCTATTCCTGTGAGCTTGTGACTAGGGCACCTGGGCAGCCCCCAGGGACAGCTCCCCAGCTTCACTGTGGTGTTGATGGGCCACAGTCCTTTCCTTTGAGCTTTGTGCTTGCCGGTTCCCTGCAGTGGCACCCAGCTTTCCTGAGCTCTCAGCATCTCAGTGAGGAAGGTGGGCTGCTCAGTCATGCTCCAAGGCTGGCTTTAGGGAGCCAGCATCAGCTGCCTGGCAGCTCCCAGTGTCTCACTTCTTGTCAGCTTAGGGCCACTCATTCTGAGTAACACTTTGCTGAGAGCTGGGTTGACCAAAGCAGAGATGTGGTGCTTAGAGCAGTGCCTGGGGACAGTAACTCACCAAGAGTTTATAACTGCCTGCAGTTTCCACCCCAAGAGTGTGTCTCAACTTACTGTTCTCTGCAAGAAGACTCAAGGATTGGGAAGGTCTTGAGTTACAGCTGAGAGGTACAGACCTTGGCAAAACAGTGGAGCACTGGGACTTTGGCTGCATCAGGCCAAAAGCAGAGTTTCTTTCACTCTCAGAGTATCCATGGTTGAGTTTCTGCCCCTTGGGTCCGGGGAGCAGCTACCCTGCAGGGCTTGGCAAAGAGAATGTGCCACCAGTGGCCCCCTGGTCTGCACTGGGAAGCTGAAAGGAGCATGGCATGGGTGTGCAGGCACTGACAGAATGGAGCTGGGAAAGCACTGGTGGCATGGTTCAGCACTGGACCACTGGACCAGAACAGCTGGGGATGGTGTAGGACCTAAAAAGTAGCATGGACAAAGCCATCTGGCTCGGAGGATGGAGAGGAGGGAGTCAGCTCTGCTTTGCTTTTTGGTTTCAGAGCCTGAGGAGTTCCCCTCCCTGCTTTCTGTGCTGCCAGAATGGGAACCATATCAATGCTGACTGTGAGGAGCAGTTAGGAGGCAATTCCATGGAGACAAGATGATTGACTGGGATTGAGGGTAACTTGGGGCTCTTCAGCCTGGGAAGAGAAGGCTCTGGGGAGCCTTAGAGCAGCCTTCCAGTACCTGAAGGGGGCTACAGGAAAGCTGAGCGGGGACTTTTGACAAGCCTTGGAGTGACAGGACAAGGGACAATGGATTGAAGCTTGAGAAGGGGAGATTGAGACTGGAGATGAGGAAGGAATTCTCACCACCCTCAAGGCAGTGAGGGTGGTGAGACACTGGCACAGGTTGCCCAGGGAGGCTGTGGCTGCCTCCTGCCTGGAGGTGTTCCAGGCCAGGCTGGATGAGGCCTTGAGCAAGCTGTGCTGGTGGGAGGTGTCCCTGCCCATGGCAGGGGGTTGGAACTGGATGAGCTTTAAGTTCCCTTCCAACCCAAACCATTCTAGGATTCTAGGAATCTCTGATGGCTTCCTGGGATGGTTACAATATTTTGTTCTGTGTTGTGGGAGACAAGAGAGTTCTGAAGCTGGGGAAGAAGCTCTGATGTCCTGGAAAGCATTACAGGGCCAGACAGGTTATTTCCCTAGAAATCTAAAGTGAAACCCAGGCCAGGGCCTGGCACTCTGCTCCTTGGAAAGGGAAATGCTTTTTGCTTTAGATTTCCCAGCTGTAGATGGCAAAGACAAAATCTGCCATGCCTGGGACCCTTTTTGTTAGGCAGAAGAGCTTTGCACACCAGCCCTGAGGGGCTGCTCGTTCGGAGCAGGGGCTCTTGCACCGTCCATCGCTTAGGCCTCCAGTGGGAGACTGAAAAGCAGCGATGGCTCCACCAAACCACAGGCTGAGGAACCTAAGCATGTGTCCTGTAGACGCTTCCACAGGCCTGAAATGCTGCTGGTGTGCAGCTTCCTGCCATTCTGCGTTGAAACTGTTGGCCAGGGTCAGGGAGTGCTAGGGGCAGGTCCCAGCCAGCCGCTCCCTGCCCACCCAAGGGCTTCCTCACCTCCGGCACTGGAGTCACTGCCCTCGCCTGCGGGTCGGGAAGGGGAGCCCAGGTGGTGCCACAGCACACAGAGGTCGCTCAGCAGGATGGCACAGCTTGGAATGGTCACAGAAGCACAGGGGAGTAGGGGTTGGAAAAGACCTCCAGAGATCACCCAGTCCAACCCCCTGCCAGAGCAGCATCACCCAGGGCAGGGCACACAGAACACATCCAGGTGGGGCTGGAAAGGCTCCAGAGCAGGAGACTCCACAACCTCTCTGGGCAGCCTGCTCCAGGCCTCCAGCAGCCTCACACCAAAGAAGTTTCTCGTGTTTGAAGTGGAACTTCCTGGGTTCCAGTTTGTGTCCATTGCCTCTTGGCCTATCCCAGGACACCACTGCACAGAGCCTGGCCCCTGCCTGCCCCCCACCCCTCAGGTATTTGTAACCATTGATCAGATCCCTCTCAGCCTTCTCTTGTCCAGGCTCAACACCCCCAGGGCTCTCAGCCTCCTCTCCTCACACAGATGTTCCAGGCCCTTCAGCATCCTCATAGCCTCCCTTGGACTCTCTCTACCAGATCACAGAATCACAGAATCAGTCAGGGTTGGAAGGCACCACAAGGATCATCCAGTTCCAACCCCCCTGCCATGGGCAGGGACACCTCACACTAGATCAGGCTGGCCAGAACCTCATCCAGCCTGGGCTTAAATACCTCCAGGGATGGGGGTCTCAACCCTATCCCTGTCCTTCTTGAACTGGGGAGCCCAGAACTGAACACAATCCTCCAGATGTGGTCTCTCACCAGAGCAGACCCTCCCTAGACCTGCTGGACACACTGTTCTTGATGCACCCCAGGATACCTTTGGCCTTCCTGGCCACAAGAGCACATCCCTGGGAAATACCTGGCAAAGCTTTTCTGCAGAATTCAGGGAGCACCCCAATGAGTTTCCTTCCTTGCCTGTTTGGAAGGCTCCACAGCAGAACCTGAAATGCCACAGCAGTTACTTCATTTCTCTGGTTTAATTGCAGTGCTCTGAATGATCCTTTGTTATGCTTGGGTCTGTTGGAGTGGGAGGGCAGATGTGAGACAAGGAAGGCAACAGTTAGCTGGGGATTTGCTGTGCTCTGCAGCTGTGTGAGGTGCTGGAGGATTTCTGCTGTTTCACTGCATGTTTTGTGTTGTTTTTTCTTCTTTTCCTAGAAACCTTCTCATGGCTTTCAGAAGAACATGAAACTTGAAGTGGTTGACAAGAGAAACCCTGTATTTATCAGAGTAGCAACTATTGTAGATACTGATGACTATAGAATAAAAGTAAGGCTCTCTCTCTTCCTGTAGCATCCTGCTGGAGGCACTGAGGAGTTCTTTGGGAACCCCAAATTCTGCTGGTGTAAAAAGGAATGAGAGCAAGGATTGAGTCCCATTGGTGTGTGCTGCTGAGCTTGTCACTGATGGGTGATGTGTCTGATTCCTCTGGAGGGAGGGGTGCTGTTGTCCTCAGGGTCATATTTGCTGGTGTAGGGAATTGGAGACCAGAGCTGAGTGTGTTAGAAAGTTGCTTTGAGGATAGTTGCTACAAACCAGATCATGGAATCATAGAATCATAGAATCAACCAGGTTGGAAAAGGCCTCTGAGATCATCAAATCCAACCTGTCACCTAATACCTAACACCTCCTGACAACTAAACCATGGCTCCAAGTGCCACATCCAGTCCCCTCTTGAACACCTCCAGGGATGGTGACTCCACCACCTCCCTGGGCAGCACATCCCAGTGGCCAATCTCTCTTGCTGGGAAGAACTTTCTCCTCGCCTCCAGCCTAAACCTCCCCTGGCACAGCTTGAGACTGTGTCCTCTTGTTCTGCTGCTGGGTGCCTGGGAGAAGAGACCAACCCCCAGCTGGCTACAACCTCCCTGCAGGGAGTTGGAGAGAGCAAGAAGGTCTCCCCTGAGCCTCCTCTTCTCCAGGCTAAGCAACCCCAGCTCCCTCAGCCTCTCCTCACAGGGCTGTGCTCCAGACCCCTCCCCAGCTTTGTTGCCCTTCTCTGGACACCTTCAGGAGTCAGCACAAAGCAGAGCTCTTCCACAGACTCCCAGGGGCTGGAAGGGACCTCAAGGCTCAGCCAGTCCCAACCCCCTGCCATGCCCAGGGACACCTCACACCACAGCAGGTTGCTCACAGCCACATCCAGCCTGGCTGCAAACACCTCCAGGCAGGAGGCTGCCACCACCTCCCTGGGCAGCCTGTGTCAGGCTCTCACCACCCTCCTGGGCAACAACTTCTTCCTCACAGCCAATCTCAATCTCCCCATTGCTAGTTTTGCTCCATCCCCCCAGTCCTATCCCTCCCTGACACCCTCACAAGTCCCTCCCCAGCTTGCTTGGAGTCCCCTGCAGATCCTGCAAGGCCACAATTAGGTCTCCTGGGAACCTTCTCCTCTGCAGCCTGCACAACCCCAACTCCCTCAGTCTGTCCTCACAGCAGAGCAGCTCCAGCCCTCTGCTCCTCCTCGTGGCCCTTCTCTGGACACCTTCCAGCTCCTCCAGAGCCTTCCTGGCACAGAGGCTGCCCAGGGAGGTGGTGGAAGCCTCATGCCTGGAGGTGTTTGGAGCCAGGCTGGTGGTGGAGTCACCATTATTGGAGGTGTTCAGGAGGAGACTTGATGGGGTGCTTGGTGCCATGGGTTAGTTGTTTGGGTGGGTTGGATTGGTTGATGGGTTGGATGCGATGATCTTGAAGGTCTCTTCCAACCTGGTGTAGTGTATTGTATTGTCAATAACCAAGTGGCAGCTCTCTCTCTGCCTCACTGAGAGTATCTCTGGGGGCAGAGTCCAAGGGAGGTTTGTTTTCTGTCCAACACTGAGAGTCCCCTCTGAGGGACCCCTGCAGTGGACATCATTTTCAGAGGTGACTTAGAGAAGCTGCTTTGCCAGAGAATTCTTGCTGACCTACCCATGCATTCTCCTCCCTTCTGACCTCTGTTTCTCTTTCAGGTCCATTTCGATGGCTGGGATAGTATTTATGATTACTGGACTGATGTAGATAGCCCTGACATCCACCCCGCAGGCTGGTGTGCCAAAACAGGACACCCCCTCCAGCCCCGCTCAGTAAGAGAAGTCACATCATCACCTCATGGTGCTCAAAGTGACACGAGCCATGCTGCCTAAAGATGCAGCCGCTCAGTCTGCCCTCCTTTCTTTCCTTTCCTCCCTTTCTTTCTTTCTCTCTTTCTCTCTCTCTTTCTCTCTCTTTCTCTCTCTCTTCCCTTTTTTTCTTTCTTTCTTTCTTTCTTTCTTTCTTTCTTTCTTTCTTTCTTTCTTTCTTTCTTTCTTTCTTTCTTTCTTTCTTTCTTTCTTTCTTTCTTTCTTTCTTTCTTTCTTTTTCTTTCTTTCTTTCTTTCTTTCTTTCTTTCTTTCTTTCTTTCTTTCTTTCTTTCTTT